>AWOL01S0034538.1:0-42851 GCA_000715115.1 Nicotiana otophora | reverse complement strand
TGGGAAAGACAAACTATGCTATGTTGTGGTTGTATTACTTGTCCATTTGAGATGTTAAAAATGGTGAAACTTATGGTAAGAAATTGGTAATTGCAGACAGGACCACTTTATTGTTTAATTAAGGAAAACATATTTTCTCTTTATTCATGAATGAGTTTGGGTAGAAGGAATCTAACAGGCTTGCTCGGTCGGGTTTACTCGGTTAAGCGCCGGTCGCGCTCCTCGGTTTTGGGGCGTGACAGTTGCCATATTGGAAGGATAATCTTCTCCGACACAATCTTGATGTCATGCATATTGAGAAGAACTATTTTGACAATTTGTTCAACACAGTGATGGATGATAAGAATAAGACAAAAGATAACCCGAAGGCTAGATTGGACTTACAAGAATATTGCAGGCGACCTGAATTACATTTGCAGTCTACGAACAATGGTAAGGTGTTCAAGCCCAAGGCCAGCTACTGATCACGCCCAACTATGCCTTATAAAAAGGACAAGCGGTCATCGCAAATATATTCTGGCTAATAAGTCCGGAGTCGAATCCCACAGGGAATTAACCTATCAACCACAACTACTAGACCCGCACAAATCCATGCAATCAATCTTTAGAAATATTTGAATAATAATTTGGATGTTTATTAACTAAATATTACGTAATGAAAATGCACTAACAAATGACTAACTACGAACGATTTGTAAACAAGAATTGGAAATATCTAAGGTTGTGATTTCCCCTATTATCAGAATCTTTTCCGCTACATTTTCTATAAATTCGCCTAAGTCTTCTCTACCGATCATGAGCAGTATAACTGTCATAACTCTCTCCCGAGTAATTACCATAATTTACTGGACATGTTCTCTCGAATTACGCTAGCTGGCATTAAGTACGGCTCACTCAGATCGCACCAAGGTTTCGGTATCCCTAATCCCACCTTTAAACCCTTCGTATTGATCCCTCATATACGTTAGGAATGATGTTGTTTAACAACTACCTAAATATGCACTCTCTCCCGAGTAATACATACTAAATAGGCACATCTAATTGAGGGCCCTTCAATCAACCACATGAATAATATAGTTGAACAAATAGAGAAAATACTACAACAAATTTATATTAACATAACAAGAAAATTATCCTTCAATAGGTTCCATCAAAACCCTAGATTAGGAAGTTTAGCTACTCATACTCATAGTAACAATATCCCAAATATTTTGCATAATTAAAGTGCAGAGTAAAGATGAAAGGATGTAGAAATCGATGATTCTAACTCCCAACAGGTGATTCCACAAGCTATTCTTGCTTCCAGTTGCAGAAGTCCTCAAAGTGGCATTTTTAGGTCTATTTATATGTGTAGGAAAAAACCCAAACGTATAGGCAAAGTCCTAGTCAAACCCGGAGACGAAATAAGTCTTCAAAACTCGGACTGTGCGCGCCCAGACCTGGCCTCGCAACACCTCGCCCCAGGTCTGGCGTCGCCAGGTATAAAGCCTGGTCTATCTCACTTCTGCCTCGCCTCGCCAGGTCTATCATCTGGCCTTAGCTTGGCGTCACCAGGTATAAGTCCTGCTCTAGGCGAGGCTTTGCGAGGTATAACGCCTGGTGTACCTGGCTTCGCCGGCTTCTCCTTTACAACTGCTCCCGAGTACTCTTTCGACTTTTAAGTATCTCTTTTTCTCTACTTTCATATTCAATTCACCTACACATAAAATGGCCTTCATTACGAGCAAATAAAGTGTAATTTATCATTAAAGCGTATAAAATTCAAGGCGAATAGTGTGCTAAACCATGAATTATAGCCACACATCAATACCCCACACTTAAATATTGCTCGTCCTCGAGCAATCAGACCACACTTACAGACACAACCTCACTAAGGAATTCCCTTAACTCCTTGCTCCAAGAATATTTAAAATAGTTTAAGCACCATGGTGTAACATCCTCGCCTCAAGATTTGACTCACATACCATGACTTATTCACAAATCACTTACTTACTCTAACATTGAGGTAAATGACATTACCTTTCCTTTATGAATCACGTGCCCTCACCCAACAAAGAGCTCAGTTCCACACACGATGAATTTTAAGAACGTAGGAACTCAAGATAGACAAAATTCACTCGCTCTCAGAAATAACATTCATATGCCACAAATGATGCACCATAGGCTTGCCCGTAGTGTAATACTCTATTAATCGAGCTTATTCAATCTAAGATCAAATAGGACTTTGATTGGTTGTAATGTAGGCTGCGGGTCGGGTAGGATATATTTGGATATATGAGTGACTACGCCTCCCTAAGCACTTTAATACACATACTTTAACATCAAGCCCCTACTTATGTCAAACCAAAACTCTACCTTCACATCAATGTATATTACCCCATACTTCTTTAAGCACAATTACATCAAGAGCCACCACTTATCAAGGAATATACTTTTTCACAGCAATACAACTATATATTTTTTTTCTTTCTTTCTTTTTCAATTCAAGCGACTCTTACTTTTTTCAAAACAGTGCACCTTTCTCCTTGTTGCATTAGTTCCACTCAAAAGCCAAACCAACCACCCTACACTTTAACTTTTACAAAGTTTATAATAATTCAAGTGCTCATTAGAGGTGAAAAGGTTCAAATAGATGATTAATTCAACAAATTGGGTAAGACTTGTAGTGTGGTTGCCAAAGAAACAGGATTACAAGCTCAAAGGGGTTAACTACGTTACGTAACGTTTAGGTGGGTAAACTATATATATCTGACTTAACAAAGAAACGCTTATATCACTTCTCAGACTGAACAAGACTACTATTTTACTTTGCACACACACAAGGCAAGTTCTAGACATCAAATGCAATGCACATAATACATACAAAACTCACACACACATGGCACATAACTCACTCAGGATTGGTTTCATCTTGACACTCCAGTCAAAGAAGTTAAGCAAAATTAGGAATCTATGATTTAAGGTACTTATACTAGAGTCAAAAACCAAGCCTAAGCATCACGACCATAGTACTAACTATTCTCAAGGCATAACAAAGTTAAGAGATATTTCTACAATTAAATGCATAGCTTCGTGGTTCCTACTCCTACAAATTAAAACTAACTACACACGGTTCAACTAAAAGCCCTTGGAAAAGAACCACGGCCCAAAGAAAAACCAAGGGGGAATTACTACATTACCTAAAAAAAAAATCCTTTTTTTCTCTAGACTTACTTCCCTCAAGAAAACTGTCTAGGAGATCCATCGTTGGGAAGAGTCCAGTCTTTTTTTTATAACTAAACAAATAACAAAAACAAATCACTAAACCAAATTCTTAAAACAAATAACTAAAATAATTATCTAACGAAAATGACACTTACTAAAACAACAAAACAAACAACTACAAGTAATTTCCACAAGTCCCCACCCCACACTTAGATCATGCATTGTCCTCAGTGCATACACAAATTGACAAAACAAGAAAAATGAGTAGGGTGCAAGGAAACTCCCTGATCAAATTGCGTCCTCATCCTCTGAGGCTCTCCACTTTTCATCATGTGCTTCCTCCTCCTCATCATCATCGTCCTTATAATCTGACTGCTCTGGCTCGGCCTCAGACTGCTCAGGAGTGTTGATATACTCATCATCGGGGAGTCTGTATCCATCACCTATCCCAACCAGCTGCTGGGCATGAGCATTGAGCGGGTACCGCTGCTCCAATAAGGTCCTCTCCTCAGATGTGGTTGGCCGACCACCCATCCTTAGCTGCAAATTCATCATCCCATAGAGATGGGCCATAAAACTATCATCCCGAGCATTACGCTCGGTACTTGTCAAAGATGTCACGGCAGTCTCTTCTTTCAGTCGGAGACTAGTGATGTCCGTTTGTCGTAGGGGCTGATCGATGGTGTGGTCAAACTATGGCTCCTCCTCAACCTCCTCGTGTCTTAAGTACTGAGTTAGAAAATTGGCAAATGGCATTCGATCGACCTTTTTACTCGTTCTGACTAAAGACATTTGGTAGCGGATCAGATGACCCACATTTAACCTTTGACCCGTCATGAGGAAGTAGAGCACACAGGTCCTCTCACGGCTAATGAGTGCGTCATGATTGCACGGTAGGAGCCGTGCATTTATCAGTTTAAGCCACACTTGAGCCTCCGCCCTTATCGTCTTCTTGGGGAACCTCTTGTGCCGATTAGTTTTCTTATCCCGGACCCATGCTGCCGTAGAATCGACACCACAAAGCGTGTGTCTCAGCTCTCTATATGTAGGCCGGTGAATGAAGTGGTCCAATGGCTCCACAGGAACATCCGGAGCACCTAAAAGTTACATGTGGCCGTGGCTAAAAATCTATCAATCGCCCACGAATTGGCACCAACTGTTCAGTACTCTGCGGATCAAACACTGCATAGAATTCTCGGACTAAGTTGAGATTAATATCCCCTGTGTTCTTGAATACATAGCTCAACCCCATATCCTGAATGCCACTCCAAATGGCCTGATACTTTGCTTTCAAGCTGTGTTCGTGGATAGCTACTTCCGGGTGTACATGTTTAGGCCTACAACGCGTGTACCAATCTTTAGTATGCGGTGGTATGCTGTTGATGCCAAACTCCCATTGTCCTTGTGGTTGTTGATGCATGGCTGCTATAGCTTCCACAGCTTGTACTCCACTTAGATTGGAGGTAGCTTCTCCCCCTTTTCTCTTCTTTGGAGGAGGTACGGAGGTCACCTTTGCTTTAGCCGGCGTAGTGGAAGTAGCCTTTCCTTTGCCCGTGTCTTTTCTCGGAGGCATCTTCATTCCTACACAAGTAATCATTAATCAGTTAAAACAGTATTACACATTACACACATAGTGTTGCCCAACATTCCGAGGTTACTCAGACTTCACCTCATATTTCCTTTAACATTAGAATCAAATAACAATACATGGGCTACCCGTGAGCCACCCCACACTTAAGATTTTAACGTGGTGCACGACTACACAACACTAGTCTATTAATCCCGGAGACTCGGGCTCCAATGGGGACAAGGAATGCCTTTGAGGCATTATAGCCACTTAGCATGCACTAGTGCCATGTGAGTGCTTGTAGAGGTGAGAGATTGCCTCACCCTCCCAAATCGGCTCGAGAGTTTCTTACTACCACTTGTTTACATAATAACAACACCATTCCTATGGGGTTCATGGGATTGGGACACAAAAATACAATATTACAATGAAGAACAACCCCAAATATTTGTGGATAATCTCATACCTTCATCCAACTCGAAATGAGAAAGAAAGAAGATAAAAAATCATACCTTAGATGTCGTAAGATGTGGGCTTTGCCCTTGAACTACTGTTTCCATTAATTGGAGGAGGAAAAAAATTTCCTTGACTTCAATGGGGTTGGGATGGGGATGGATGGCAGTGTACGTGTTTGAGTGTTTTGTGAGGAGTGTAGTGATTTAGGTTAAGGTTTTATTCTATGTTAGTTTGGGCATTTAAGTTAGAGTCCAAGAAGGAAGGGGTTAAAATAAATAAGGGACAAACATTAAAATAAGCTGAAGAAAAATACTTACCTGGCCTTATCCCAGACAACGCCAGGCTTAGAGCCTGGTGGACCTAGCCTTAGCCCAGGCGATGCTAGACATAGCGCCTGATGCACCTGGCCTTAGACCAGGCGACGCCAGGCATAGCGCCAGGTGTGCCTGGCTTTACCCCTCGCGGTGTGAGTCATGGAACCTGGTGTCCTTCATGTGACGCTTAAAGCTCTGCTAGTCTCGCCCAAAATCACCTGCAAACTTGTTAGTACCTAAAAACGAAAAGAAAAATTCTAACTATACTAAAAATCAACTACGAATTGGGTTGCCTCCCAACGAGCGCCTTAGTTAACGTCGCGGAATGACGAATACAACATTACAACATTACAATGGGTTGCCTCCCATGAAGCGCCTGATTTAACGTCGCGGCACGACGCAAATAATTGCACTTAAGGCTCGCTCAATCTTGGTGGCTCGAGCAAATGAGTCACCGATACTACTTTCACATCTTCCAAGCCCAAATAATGTGTTTAACTTGTGCCCATTGACCCTAAACGTGTGAGAGTCATTTGCTGCAGCAATCTCTACGGCTCCGGTCGAGTGAATCTCTACCACACTAAATGGTCCTGACCATCTTGACTTTAATTTACCCGAAAATAACCTCATTCCTTAATTGTATAGCAATACTATATCTCCGGGTTTAAATATCCGCTCAAGAATATTTTTATCATGCATCATTTTCATTCCCTCCTTGTATAATCTGGTGCTCTCAAAAGCGTGGTAACGAAACTCATCAAGCTCGCGCAACTCTGTGACTCAACTTTTACCCGCAGCTTCTATATCAAGATTAAGCTGCCTCAATGCCCACAAGTGACACGCCTCCCAAACGCTAATTTATATGGCGACATGCCAATTGGAGTTTTGAAAGTGGTACGGTAGGCCCAGAGTGCATCATCTAGTTTTCTCGCCCAATCCGTACTTGTAGCATTTACAGTCTTTGTTAAAACGCTCTTTATCTCTCTGTTCGAAACTTTCACTTGCCCACTAGTTTGTGGATGGTATGGGGTAGCGACCTTGTGGCGTACATCATACTTTTCTAACAACTTTGCAAAGGCTCGATTACAGAAGTGAGTGCCTCTGTCACTGATTATTGCCCTTGGAGTGCCAAATCGGGTGAATAGTTTCTTTCTCAAAAAGCCAATTACCCCCTTTGCATCATTTGTAGGGAGCGCTGTAGCTTCCACCCATTTGGACACGTAGTCCACAGCTACGAGTATGTACTTGTTGCCATATGAGCTGACGAAAGGCCCCATGAAATCGATTCCCCATACATCAAACACTTCTACCTCCTAAATTGGGTTCATAGGCATCTCATGTCGGCGGGAAATATTCTCGGTTCGTTAGCATTCATTACAACCTTTTACCCATAAGTGTGCATCTTTGAACAATGTCGGCCAGTACAAGCCTGACTCCAGGACTTTCACAGCTATTCTTACTCCCTTGAAATGGCCACCATATGGTGACTCGTGACACGCCTGCAAAATAGAAGATTGGTCTATCTCGGGGATACACCTCCGGATCATGTTATCAACACAAATCCTGAATAGATAAGGCGCATCCCAATAATACATGCGACAGTCGCGAAAGAACTTTTTCTTTTGAATAGAAGAAAGGTCATAGGGGACAATACCGCTTGCCAGGTAGTTTGCAATGTCTGCATACCATGGCGCTACCTTAAGACTCATGGCTAGTAGTTGTTCATCTAGGAAGGTCTCCATAATCTCTTCCACTTCAACCTTTTTCTCGGCTCCTTCCAGCCTGGACAAGTGATCAGCCACTTGGTTCTCCGTTCCCTTTCGGTCACGGATTTCCAAGTCAAATTCTTGCAGTAGTAGCACCCATCGAATCAGGCGCAGCTTTGAATCCTTCTTATCAATTAAGTACCTGAGAGCAACATGGTCAGTATAAACAATTATCTTAGAGCCTATCAGGTATGACCTGAATTTGTCAAATGCGAACACCACTGCTAGCATCTCCTTCTCGGTCACAGTGTAGTTTAGTTGGGCACCACTCAAAGTTCTACTAGCATAATATATTGGATGCATGAGTTTGTCTTTGCGCTGCCCAAGCACTGCTCCCACAGCATAGTCTCTTGCGTCACATATTAGCTCAAACGGTTGCTCCCAGTCAGGTGTAACTATGATAGGTGTTGTCACTAGGCTCTTCTTCAATTCCTCAAAAGCTACCCTACAATCATCAGAAAACACAACAGGGTGATCTTTTTCAAGCAATTTACACAAGGGGTTAGCACTTTTGGAAAAATCTTTTATAAATCTTCTATAGAAGCCGGCGTGGCCCAGGAAACTTATTATTGCTTTGACGGACGTGGGTGTTGGAAGCTTTTCGATCACATCAACTTTGGCACGATCTACCTCAATGCCCTTACTTGACACTAGGTGCCCCAAGACTATACCTTCATGTACCATGAAATGACACTTTTCCCAGTTGAGTACCAGATTCGTCTCGACACATCTTTTCATCACTCTTTTCAAATTCCTTAGGCAATCATCGAATGAGTGTCCCACCACCTAGAAATCATTCATAAAGACCTTCATGATTTCCTCAGCCATATCAGTGAAGATGGCCATCATGCACCTTTAAAATGTGGCTGGTGCATTGCATAGACCGAACGACATCCTCCGAAAGGCGTAAACGCCATATAGACAAGTGAATGATGTTTTCTCTCTATCTTCCGGGGAAATGGAGATTTGATTATACGCTGAGTATCTATCGAGAAAGCAAAAGTGGGACTTCCCTGCCAATCTATCTAGCATTTGATCAATGAACGGCAAGGGAAAATGGTCTTTTCAGGTGGCTTTGTTCAATCTTCTGTAGTCCATACAAATTCGCCATCCTGTTACTGTTCTTGTTGATATCAACTCAGTGTTCTCGTTTTTCACTACAGTCATCCCACCTTTCTTAGGCACATATTGGACTGGGCTGATCCAGTTGCTGTCGGAGATGGGGAAAATGATTCCCGCATCTAACCACTTTATCACCTCCTTTTTCACAACTTCCTTCATGTTGGGGTTTCAGCCTTCTTTGATGTTCTCTGGAAGGTTTGTGGCCATATTCCAGTAGAATCTTATGCATACAGAAGGCCGGGCTGATACCCTTAATATCTGCGATGGTCCAACCAATTGCAGTTTTGCACTCACTCAATACCTGCAAAAGCTGTTCTTTCTGCACATCTAACAAACCAGATGAGATAATAACAGGTAAAGTTGAGCTAGGTCCCAAGAAAGCATACCTGAGGTGAGGTGGTAGCGGCTTTAGCTCCAACTTTGGTGGCTCTTCTATCGATGGCTTAGCTGGAGGAATTTTTCTTTCTTCTAAGTGCAAAGTCTCAAATTCGAGCTCTCTTTTCCAAAACCCTTGGCCTTCAAGAGCCAGTACCCATTCCACCAAATCATTTTCATTTACTTCATCTAAGTTCACGAGACAAGCTGCTAGAGGGTCTTTAGCGTTCAAGGTTTCATCTTCCTCCTCTAAAATTACATCCACGACTTTTATTAGAGAGCAGTTAGCAAATTCACTTGGTCGCCGCATAGATTTCTGCACGTTGAATGTTATTTCTTCATCATTTAGTCTCATTTTGAGCTCTCCAGTCTCACAGTCGATTAAAGCTCTCCCTGTGGCCAAGAATGGTCTTCCCAAAATTATGGGAATCTCTTCGTCAACCCGACGGTCTAGAATGACAAAATCTGATGGAAATACAAACTTCCCAACCTATACTAATACATCATCAAGGATACCAGAGGGCCTCTTCACTGTCCTGTCGGCCAGCTGTAGTAACATAGATGTGGGTCTAGCTCTTCCAATGCCTAACTTTTTATAGATAGCCAAGGGCATCAAATTTATACTTGCCCCCAAATCACAAAGTGCTTTAGCAAACTCATAGTTGCCAATTGTGCATGGGATTGTGAAACTCCCTGGATCAGATAACTTCTCAGCTATGGGTCTCGTCACAATGCACTACATGTCTGAGTTAGTGTAACTGTGGCCAAGTCTTGAAAGTCGAACTTACGAGACATCAAGTCCTTCATCATTTTTGCATAACCAGCTATTTCCTTTAAGGCGTCAATCAATGGAAAGTTAACCTGAATTTGTTTCAACATCTCCAAGAATTTCTTATACTGATCATCTTTTTGATATTTGGCCAATCTCTGAGGGAAAGATGCTGGAGGCCTTTTCTTTCTTGTGATTTGATTTTGCACCTGCTCAGGCACTACTTCTACTGACGTTTCTTGTGCTACCTCAGTCTCCTTCGCAACCTCTTTTGTTTTGCTTGTGCTCTCTTGTTCATGTTGTACTGTCACCTCTGTTAACCCTGTTGAATCATCTATCTCAATGGGTACTGGCACAAGTGTTTTAGTAGGTCGTCTTTCACGAGCCATCTCTTGCTCCAGATCTAGGTCTCTACCATTTTGTAGACTCACTGCCATAAGCTATTTCGGGCCCTGTTCTTTTGGATTGACTTGTGTGTCTGCAGGTAACGTCCCTTAGGGACGATTGTTTAGAGCTATAGAAATCTGTCCTAATTGAATCTCAATACCCTTTATCGCTGATTCATGTGAGTCTACTCTCTGTTGCATTTTTCTCGTGGACCCAATCAGTTGTTGCAGCATTCCCTTAAGTTCAGTAAAACCATCATCCTGTCTCATAATTGGTTGTTGTTGAGGTTGTTGATAAGTCAGCTGCTGATTTTACGGGTTGTAACCCTATTGCCTTTGGTAAGGCACAACTTGACCCAATGGTCGCATAGCTCCAGGATTGTTGCTGTTATTGTACCGCTGCTGCGCTGGCCTATACTGTTGATTCTGTTGACCCCAATTCTGACCACCTTGCCTCTGTCCCCCATAGTTGGCTACATAATTCATATCTTCCTGATAACCTTCCACACTCTACGAGCAAACATATGGTTGATTAATGCATGGTGTACATAAACCCCTATTAGTTGCGTCAACTATGTGAATCTACTGCTTCCGGCCTGATTCATCAATCTTCTTGGTGAGGATACTCATTTGTGTCATTAGAGTGGCCATATTCTCAGCTATGGAGTTGTTTGGGTCCAACGCCACTGAGTGAACTATCAGAGTGATCGTAGAGGCTCTTGTCCATCCTGAGTTTTGGGCCATCTTATCAAGTAGGATCTTGCATTCTCCAAATGTTTTACTCAAAAATGCTCCACCTATTGAAGCATCAACATTGGCCTTTAAGCCGTCAGCCAGTCCCATGTAGAATCTCTGCCCCAACATCTGATCTGGAATGCCATGATGTGGACACTTAACGAGCATACCCTTGAACCTATCCTATGTTTCTTGTAGTGATTATTTTGGTCTCTGCCTGTAGTTCAATATATCATCAATCTGTTGGGCAGTTTTATTAGGTGGGTAGAATTTGTTCAAAAATTGCTTGACTAATTCCCCCCAGGTAGTGATTGAGTTAATGGGGAGTGAATTAAGCTAAGTCTGAACTTCTCCTGTCACCGAGAATGGAAACAATAACAGCTTTATGGCGTCCGGTGTCATGTTAGGTTGCCTTTGCGTGACATATATCGACAGGAAATTCATCAGATACTGCTGAGGATCTTCAATGTGTGACCTTGAGAACAATCCCTTGTTCTGCAACAAATGTAGCATGTTGTTTGTGATTTGAAATGATTCCGCTTGTATTTGAGGGACTGCAATTGCGATTGCCAGATTGTCGGCAGTGGGTTGTGCCCAATCATATAGTACTGCTTCTGGTACAAGAGGCACCACACCCTGATTGTTTGGTTCATCCGCATTGTTTCTGTTGTTGATTGGATTTTCTATTCCGTCATCCATGTCTGGTTCGATTTGTTCTGTCAAATTTTGTTGTTGTTTGTTTTTCTTGTTTGCACGATTTAGTTCCTTGAAAACTTTCTCTGGATCTGATAACACTTTGAGCAGTTCACCAGTTCTTGAGGAGTTCCTAGGCATGCACCTGTAACACCCAAGACTACAAATGTTAGAATTTCAATGTATTTGATTTATAATGAAGAGAATTAACTACACTAAGAATTTTAGCACTTCTTTCAGCTGCAATTAATAACACCATTAACTCCCTCGGCAACGACGCCAAAATTTGATCACGCCCAACTTTGCCTTATAAAAAGGACTAAGCGGTCGTTGCAAATATAATCCGGTTTACAAGTCTGGAGTCGAATCCCACAAAGAACTACGGCTTAGCTACAGTTGTTCAATATCGCTAAGAAACACAAGTCCAAACAATTTCCTAATTATAAAGATTATAATGTTTATTTTTATCTAATTAACTAACAAATACTAGAAAGCAATAAAATTATCAACTAACAAGGTTGAAATTTTAGACAAGACTAAGGAGGTCTAGAGTTATGATTTTCTCAATTGTCGGAATCCTTCCCGCTATGCCTTCTATAATTTTGTCTAAGTTTTCTCTACCGATCATGAGCGCTCTGAGTGTCGTAACTCTCTCTCGAGTAATTACCACAATTTACTAGACATATTCTCCCGAATTACGCTAGCTGGCATTAAGTACGGTTCACTCGGATTGCACCAAGGTTTCGTTATCCCTAATCCCACCTTTAAAGCCTTTGTATTGATCCCTCATATACGTTAGGAGTGATATTGTGCAACAACTACCTAAATATGTACTCTCTCCCGAGTAATACACACTGAATAGGCACAATCGATTGAGAGCTCTTCAACCAACCACAATATAAACGTAGTTGAACAAATAAAGAAATCCAACGGCTCAATTATATAAAACCATAACAAGAATTTATCCTACAAAAGGTTCTATCAAAACTCTAGATAACAATTAGCTATTCATAATAGTATGCACAACTACAATACTAGAATTTATAACCAATAATGGAAATAGGAAGAAGGAAGTGAAAAACTCGTAGAAGAATTCTCCGCCTTGCTCCTAGTGTGTTCTTGCTTCCTTAGGTCAAAATCCCAGGTCTAATCTCGGTCCCCCGCTGTCCAATCCCCCAAATAATGGTATTTAATGACTATTTATATCTGTAGGAAAAAGGCCTAGACGAAATAACCAAGTCCAAAACCAAATATGAGACAAAATAGGCTTTAAAACCCGAAACACGCAAACACCTCGTTGTAGACCTCGCCTAGCCTGCTTTGCCGCACGCTCCACCTCGCGGTATGCTGTGCGACGCAACCACTATAGCGAGCTTCAAAGCTCGCGTCACGTACTGCTTCTTCGATTCAGTTTGCTGTTTCGTTGCTTAACTTTGTCAAATTCTCTCTTTTCAATTGTTCTTTTGCCTTGCTTCTCTTTTTTGTCTTTCCTCAACTTCAATCATTGTCCCATAATTAAATAATCATAAACCATTTTTGTAGTGTATAAAATACACATAAAATCTTTAGTTTGCTCCCAATTTCATCTCCAAAGTACCTACACATAAAATAAATTGAATTAAGCACAAATATAGTATAGTTTAATATTAAAATACCTAAATGTAAGGTAAGTAATGCACTAAAAATATATAATTATAGCCACACATCACTACCCCATACTTAAACGTTGCTCGTCCTCGAGTCAACCAACACTTTACACTATCTTTGAGCACTTAACATATTTAACACTTTTGAAGCACACTATACCAATTACTATGGTTGATAGCAAATATTAAACTTTAGCATATGCAATCTCATACATTTCCCTTTTCTTATGCCATACTTCAAAACATTCACAATAACTACAACATGCTCGTAACAATCCTAGCCTCAAAAACCGACTCAAAAGTCACAATACACTCATGGCTTGAACACCCAACATCCTAGAGAAGTCTAATAATGTTACCTATCCCTCATGAAACTATGTGCCCTCACAACAAGAATAAAAAAGTAAGTTGAATCCACACACTTAAATCAAATGCTCAAATATACTTTAAGAACTCATATATATATCAAAGAAAATCTCTCATTCTCACAACAGAAGTCACATCCATGCAATTGGCACCATAGGCTTGCCCTTAATGTAAATCTCTATTAATGTAGGCTTACTCGATCTAAAATCAATTAGGGCTTTTTCAAGGTTGTCATGTGGGATAAGGGATGTGTAGGATAGATTTAGGAATAGTGGTTCACCCTCCTAAGCACTTTAACACATCACATAATAACTTTAAGCGCAAATTCCTCAATCCACTTCAATTTCACAAACAAAATCATCCTTAACAACGTTCCCTCTTTCTTTAGGCACTACTTTAATTCATACCCACTATCAAGAACAAGATATCAATTTATTCATCTAAATATTATTTTCTTTCTTTTGTAATTTCCACTAGTGGTGTATTCTTTTACCAAACAAGTGCACCTTTCTTATTTTCATTGGTTCCACTCAAAAGCCACCCCACACTTAATCCTTATTTCTTCTAGTGCTCATTTCACAATTAAAGTACTTTAAGAGGTAAAAGGAATAAAACAATGTCAATTAAAAACAAAAAGGGTATAGGCTTGTAATGTGGGTGCCAAATAAAAGTCTATAGGCTCAAAAGGGATAACTAGGGATAAATTTTATATATGGTAAACAATACGCTCAAAAAGATCAAAGAAAGCCTAAAATCATTTTTCAAATCGAGCATCACCTAAAATTTTGCTTCGACTCACATACGGGGCAAGTTCTAGACTCAATCACAATGACATGGACTGCACAAAAAATCACTTCACACGCGGCACATGACTCATTAAGGATGGTCTCATTCTAATTCTCAAGCAATGCAAGTATTCACGAAGCCACGGGATATTAAGCGTTAAGCACAAAGTGAACATAAGTCAAGCAAATGAGACGTAGGCATCACAAAACATGCTATCCAACTAACCAAGACATCATAAGCAATTTTAGCTCATAGAGAAAATACTACACATGCTAAAGCCTAAATATGCTACTATCAAACAAGTCAAGGGCGCCTAGGAATCTCATCTTTCTTCCTCCATTTATTTCCTAAATTCTAATCTACTCTAAAAAAATAAAAGGAAAAACTACTACCCGGTTCAAACTACATCCCATGGAAAAGAACCGAGGCACAAAGAAAAACCACGGAGGATTATTACTACCTAAAAAAATAAAAAGACATACTTTTGTATTAATTGTTTTTCAATTTTTTTTGCTAGACTTTAATCCCTCAAGAAAACTGTCTAGGAGATCCATCGTCAGGAAAAGTCCAATACTTTTCAATTCTTTTTTTATACTACAAAAAAATTATTCCATTAAACTAACACAACTAAAATAGCATAGAAAGTCACCCAGACAATCTCCTCACCCCACACTTAATATTGTGCATTGTCCCCAATGCACACCCATAAATACAAGAGGGTAAAAGAATTCCCTGGTAGGCCAAAGGCTGAAGCATTAGCAGCGCATGGGGTACTCAGACTTCTCCCACGCCTGGTCCTTATGCGAGTACCTCACACTTAGTTCCAACCATCTGGTTTGCTATTGCATCCTTCCAATGGCTTTGCTTTCCATGCTCCTAAAAAATCAAAAATCGACACTACAAAAATAATACAATTAAAAAAAATAAAAATAAAATAAAAGAAAGCAGTAAAGTTGGGTTGCCTCCCAACAAGCGCTTGATTTAATGTCATGGCACGACGCGAATCACTTTCTGCCTCCACTTTGAACTTATGAATTGGACCCCAAGTTTTGATTCTGCTCTATGATCATGCTCCTGGGTGTTGGAACGAATCTGACTGGCCCAATAAAACAATGTAGTATTCTGCACTTCTTGGCCTTTAGATGAGATGTGTATTCCCGACTTTCTGGCAAGAAGAATTCCAGAATGTAGGCATCTTGTTCCTTATTCCTTGACTCCTCAAGTGGCTCGGATGGCTCTATTTCTGTATCATCATCCAAACACAATATGGAAAAATGCTTGGAGTGTGGACCAATGCGCTCAACTACATGAATATTGGGACTGTTTATATCCTCAGCACTAATGACACTAGAGTCAACTAAATATGTATCATCAATGTTCTTGGTTGACTCTAGTATCTCTTCTACAACATCGACATCCTCAAATTCTAGTTGATTGGTTTGGTCATATTCTACTCTCAACTTCTCCATTATAATGGCATTTTCTGCAGCCAATTCATGCTCTTCTTGGCTACTATCCCCAACATTAGCTTATTGAGCATTAAATTCTTCAACCAATTGACTCACTTGTGCCTCCAGGTTATGAATAGTTTTCTCTTGCCTTTCTATCTGCAGCTGTCTTTTACTATTTTGTTCCACATGGCACTTTAACATATCCTTGATCTCTTTCAGGTCATCATCCCTCGGTTCTTTATTCCTATTAACTTCACAAGAAAAATAAGAACCATCAAAGTAAGGGGTTGGAGGAAGATAAGAAATATAAGCACAACCATGAAAGTGACCATCTTGACAACCACACATATCACACACATTCCACACATAAAATTGAGTTGATGCACATAACTCGCTCTCGGGAATATTTTGATAATTTTTCCATGGGTGGTTTCCTCCACAATATGTATAAGGAGGATTAAAAGTAGAATTACCAATATCAAAACTCTCATAATTCCAAGATGCCATATTTTTAAAATCAACAAGTAAAACAAAAATTAAAAAAATCAAATACAAAAAATAAAAATAAAAGTTCAAACTTGAAACCTAGCAATACGTACACCTACAGCTACACCGTTAGTTCCCCGGCAACGGCACCAAAATTTGATCACGCCCAACTATGCCTTATAAAAAGGACAAGCGGTCGTCGCAAATATATTCCGGCTAATAAGTCCGGAGTCGAATCCCACAGGGAATTAACCTATCAATCACAGCTGCTAGACCCACACAAATTCACACAATCAGTCTTCAAAAATATTTGAATAATAATTTGGATGTTTATTAACTAAATATTACGTAATGAAAATGCAATAACAAATGACTAACTACGAACGGTTTGTAAACAAGAATTGAAAATATCTAAGGTTGTGATTTCTCCTATTGTCGGAATCTTTTCCGCTACGTTTTCTATAAATTCGCTTAAGTCTTCTCTACCAATCATGAGCACTATAACTATCGTAACTCTCTCCCGAGTAATTATCATAATTTACTAGGCATATTCTCCCGAATTACACTAGCCGGCATTAAGTACGGCTCACTCACATCGCACCAAGATTTTGTTATCACTAATCCCACCTTTAAACCCTTCGTATTGATCCCTCATATACGTTAGGAGTGATGTTGTTCAATAACTACCTAAATATGCACTCTCTCCCGAGTAATACATACTAAATAGGAACAGCTAATTGAGGGCTCTTCAATCAACCACATGAATAATATTGTTGAACAAATAGAGAAAATACTACGGTAAATTTATATTTACGTAACAAGAAACTTATCCTTCAATAGGTTCCATCAAAACCCTAGATTAAGAACTTTAGCTACTCATACTCATAGTAACAATATCCCAAATAATTTGCATAATTAAAGTACAGAGTAAAGATGAAAGGATGTAGAAATCGATGATTCTAACTCCCAACAGGTGATTCCACAAGCTATTCTTGCCTCCGGTTGCAAAAGTCCTCCAAAGTGGCATTTTTAGGTCTATTTATATGTGTAGGAAAAGACCTAAACGTGTAAGCAAATTCCTAGTCAAACCCGAAGATGAAATAAGTCTTCAAAACGTAGACTTTGCACGCCCAGACCTGGCCTCGCGAGGCCTAACGCCTGGTGGACCTCGCCCCAGGCCTGGCGTCGCCAGGTATAAAGCTTGGTCTATCTCGCTTCTGTCTCGCCTCGCCAGGTCTATCACCTGGCTTTAGCCTAGCGTCGCCAGGTATAAGGCCTGTTCTAGGTCTGGTCGCCAGGTATAATGCCTGGTGTACCTGGCTTCGTCGGCTTCTCCTTTTCAACTGCTCCTGAGCACGCTTTCGACTTTTAAGTATCCCTTTTTCTCTACTTTCATCTCCAATTCACCTACACATAAAATGGCCTTCATTATGAGCAAATAAAGTGTAATTTATCATTAAAGCTTATAAAATACAATGCGAATAGTGTGCTAAACCATGAATTATAGCCACACATCAGCTACACATTCACTTTGTAACAAAGACGATAGATTTGTGAGTGGGTTGCAAACCTAATGATGCCCGAGGGCTATGCTTCGAACCTGGGAAAATGTGCCGATATGATTAAAGGAAAGCTGACTCATATAAAAATTCATGACTGTCATATCTTCATGTAAATCTTAATCCCTATTGCATTTTGTGGTTTGCCTGAAAATATTTGGAAACCCATCAGAGAGATAAGTTTATTCTTCAAAGAGTTATGTTCTACCATATTAAGGGAATAAAACCTATTTCAAATGAATCAGAACATTCCTGTAATCAGTAATAAGCTGGAAAGGATTTTTCCATGTGGTTTCTTTGATGTGGTGGAACACCTTCCAATTCACCTTGTACATGAGGCGTGACTTTGAGGGCCGGTTCAATGCAGGTGGATGTATCCATTCGAGAGGTAATTTTCAAACCTTGAATTGTTCTTGTAATTTTCTTTAACATAATAATTTAATAAGTGACAATGTGCAGGACTATCGGCAAGTGTAAACGATTTGTTAAATAAAGGAATAAGATTGAAGGATCGATATGCGAAGCCTATCTTGCAAAGGAAACTGCCCATTTTTGTTCTTACTACTTCGACAGTCATGTGCCATGTGCTAGAAATAAGCCCAATCAGCACAATATCGTGATTGAGATTTATCCATTATATCCACAGATGTCCATATTCAATCAACCAGGCCGAGCTTCTAAAGATCGAACAAAAAGAGGCCTAAGTATTATGGAGTACAAATCAGCTTCAAATTATGTGTTGCTAAATTGTCCGTAAGTTCAACCCTTTCTTAAGTAAGTCTTGATGTAAGATTAATTTACACGGACTACTATTTAATTTGGTTGATGCAACTAACAAAATTTTCAATATGTCGCTCAGTGACTTCGTGAGTCAATTTGGCCATGATACTGTATATTCTACATTTGAGGCATGGTTTAAAGGGTGTGTAAGTTCATCTCACATACTTTCTCACATGTGAATATACATACTTGGTCACTTGTGAATATACTTGCTGACTTGTGATTTATTTAATACTACATGTAGGTCAATAATCCAAACAACGATGTTAATCAATTTTTGAAAGATATATCTTGGGGACCTGCACCTACGGTTACAACTATGTCTAAGTATTTTGTGAATGGTTATAAATTTCACACCGAGGAATGTTCTAAGTATAAAAAAAGCAATAACAGTGGGGTGTGTGTCAAAGGTGGTGAAGGCAACCTGGATGGGGAAAATGATTATTATGGTGTGGTCAAAGAGATTCTAGAATTATCATATTCAGGTTGGCCAAATAAGAAGATCATACTTTTCCGATGCAAGTGGTTTGACCCAATACCTAGAAGAGGTACAAATGTATACTCGCAGTACAACATAACTGAGGTTAATAAAAAGTGGGAGTATGATCGCTATGATCCTTTTATAATTGCAGAAAAAGTTAGGCAAGTATTATGCTCCATATCCATTGCGGAGGGATAAAGATGATTGGTTGGTTGTAATCAAAACTAAGCCTTTTGGTAGGGTGGAAGTTGAGAATGTGCTAGATGTTGCTTACCAAAACGATACCTCAAGTGTTAACCAAATGGTGGATGATCAGTTAGAAAATGACTTGGAGCATCCTCGACGCATATTAGAAGAAGTTAATATGGAGGAAATAACAATCATAGAAAATGAGGACGAAGAATCACCTAATGAAAATGAAATAAGTGAAGAGGAAGAATTTTCGGACGAGGAAGGATACTTCGAAGACGAATAGCATGTTAGTTTTTTCAAGTGCTCTTAACTTATATAGATTTATATTCTCAATTCTAACATTTTCTTTAATTTATGCAGATGACCGGTAGGGGTCGAGATAGGTCTAGGAAGGATAAGAGGCCTATTGATCATGATGACAGTGCTACACTCTCGCTTCCTTCCACTCCACACTTGCATTCCTCCGCTGCTGATGGCCGACAACAATCTGCTAGGCACACATCTTTTCCACCATATCCATCTACTCATCAGACTACCTACCATTCGCCCTCCCAACAGTATTCTTACCATTCTCCACCACAAGGCTATACCCCGTTTCCTCCACATGATCCTGCGTATAGTTACATTGGTCCATGGAGTCAACAGTCACACGGCCATGTGGTGATATGCCCGTCATCTGCTCCATTTGCTTCATCACCACCTGGATTACATCCATCTAGATTTCAGCCAGCCGGAGCACATCAGGGGTCTAGATCGCAACAAGGGTGTGGATCGTAGCCATCTTCATCAGCGACCCCATCTCCCTCTCCACGGAGTTCCTCTCCTAGCATTTCTAGACTTCGCCTTCGGGATAGTAGCGCTGAGCTAGATGCCCCCCCTTTTACGTACGCTTCCGATTCATTGGAGGGAGATGATCCAAAGGAAGTGCGGTATGATCGTTATCATAGGATGATCATCAGGTTTGAGGGCAATGGGTAAGATTTATTTATTACTTCTTTGTTTTTGCTAAATTATAATAGCTAGTCTTGTTTATTTAATGTAATTGCTATGTTGCAGGTTCATACCTAATCATCAGACTACAAAGATAATCACTGAAGCTCTTGGCCGATTGTATGATACACCCTATGCGACTTGGAGTGACTTTCCACCGAAGCTCGTGGAGTAAATTTTCAACCAATTTAAGGTTTTAATACAATTCTTATCTATTTAAGCATTATATTATCAATATTTTCATCTAACATTACACACTTCATTTGTAGACTAAGTGTGCCTGGGAGGACCGACATAACAGTGCCATTCTTGCAAATTTTGAGTTCAAATGCAGTAAGAGACTATCCGATTCCTTCTATTTTGCTCGGAAGAAGACTAAGAAGCCTTCATGGGTTCTACCACACATATGGGAGGATCTGCTGAGGCAGTGGACCACGAAGAAGTTCGAGAAGAAGAGTGAACAGGGAAAGAAGGCTCGAGCATCTGAGAAGGGTGGCTCATTGCACTGTGTGGGTGCACGGAGTATGGGGACTGCGAGGAGACTACTGGTAATTCCTTAAAATATTTAATTCTATATATATATCAAACTGTATTTATATATTTTAATTTAGTTAACATATTTTATTATATTTGTAGGAAAAGGTATATGGGGGGGAAGATGTCTCATGATGAGTTCTTCATGGAGACTCACATCCGGAAGAAGAAGGCACCGACAGATCCAACTAGATGGGTCGAGGACCGGGCGGAGACTACATATGTAAGTTTCATAACTACTATAACTTGAAATTAATGTTTATAATATTATATAGTTATTAATTTTCTATCTTCTAAATAAAGGGCCACTACAAGATTAATGTGTAGGAGTACACTCGTAACTTGCCACCGAATGAGCAAGGAGAGCGACCACCCATTTCCGACGAAGAAGCGCAGAAGATATGGTTGGATGTTGTCGGTGATCCTAAAAAGGGGATAGCATACGGCCTTCCAGAGAGATCATTTCGGCGCTACATGGTTGGATTGCAAGGAATAGGGACTTCCGCCCAAGGCGAGGCAATTGATAGGTCGACTATCTCGTCTATGGAGAAGAAGATCGCAAAGCTGACAGCAGAGCGTGAAGAGACAAAGGCTAGCGAACAAAACAGAGATAAACAATTTGATGCCCTTCAAGTTCATCTAGGAAAAAGGGACCAATAATTTAATCTCCTTCAAGGTCAGTTGGCCAATCTTCTTGCTAGTGGTGCTTTCCCCATTCCCCGGTCTCGTGAGCCTTCACCAGATGCTAGTCCTTCTCGTTGTGATCCTTCGAACCATGCCGACGATGAAGCTTCTAGTAGTGAAGATGGAGGTGATGCAATACAAAACACTCATTGAATGATGTTTGAACTTTTAACTTGTGAAACATTTTGTTATTGGGTATTATATTTTGTTAATATAATTTAGTAGAGATGGAGATGATGTTTTGTTAATAATATAATTTTGATAGTTGTTATTGTTGTTATTATTGTTGTTGATATTGGTTGAATGGCGGCAATGTAATGTTGCCATTATAGGTGATTGGTTGTTGGCAGGTAGTGCAGCTATTAAAGAGCTGTATTCTGCCAAAAAAATACCCAGAAGATCGATCGCCTACCGACCGAAGTCAGTCAGAACTATTCATTTGAATTTCCGAGAAATTCAAAGTTACCGACCGACTTTGGTCGGAATTATTGAATTTAAATATTAAATATTTTAACAATTCCGACCGACTGCGGTCGGAATGAAATAATTTTTTTAAAAAATTAATAATTAAAGTTCAGATCGACTTTGGTCGCTAATTTATCGGAATTTTTAATTTTACATTTTAAATATTTTAAACATTCCGACCGAAATCGGTCGGAATTGAACAACTTTTAAAAAATTAATATTTAAAGTTCCGACCGACTTCGGTCGCTAATTTAATTATTTTTAAAACTACCGACCGAAGTTTGTCGGTATGGTTATTTTTTGTCAGATAATTTGGTCAAAGTGCGTTGACGAATACCGACCGATTTTGGTCGGTAGTATCGACCGACTGCGGTCGCTACCCTATTGCGATCATTCTTTTTTCGATGAATTAAAATCGGTCGGTAATCGGTCGGTTTTTGTTCGATTCCAACCAACTTCGGTCAGTTGTTTTGGACGTTTTTTGACAGTTTGCTAGTAGTGTTCCTCCACTTAACTAAAAGTTTCAGGCTTGAGCCTTAGGAATGAACTATGCTCTATTCAGAATTACTCAAGTCAGTGTATACTGGACACCAAATGATTAGGCCAAAAATGGTACGAACCCGAATTAGTCAAGCCAGTGTATACTGGATATTGGATGTTAGGCATAAAAAGAACCTACCCCACAGACACCACATATTGCGTCTTCTTTTCTATTTTCATCTTCACCAAGTTTTGGGATGAAAGGAAGGACCATTTTTGTAGCATTAAAATAATTGAATCATATGTGAATTACTCAAATATACAAATGACTGAAAGGTCAAATTTCTAGGGCCAAATTATGTCACGTTGAATTTTTGGCACATGATTACAGGAAAAATGACACTGTATAGCCACCTTCAAAATAATAGCCGAAAGCATATATTTTTTTTGTATATTTATTTGTATTTATATACATTCGAAATGTTATATACGAAAATTATACAAATTTTATACACTTTTTCGGCTACCAAATATAAATAGTTTCTGACGCGGGCTCAATCTGATGAAGAGTTTCCGGAACTTCAACATCAAAAGATAGAACCCTCTCGGACTGACAAATAACAGACACCTCCTTCCTGCCTTCATCTTCTCCCATTTCTATACACTATTCACTCCTGCCAACTGGGACAAATTAAGCAGAGTGATGGAGCGACTGCTTCAACCGATCCATGTCTCCATAAATAATGGACTTAACCAAGTATAGTATCTACATAGGCAGAATAGTCTAAATGACACTTATACTTGTGTCACTTTGTCATGCCGGTTCCCAAACTTATCATTTTGCCAATTAAACACTTACACTCGTTCAAATCGTGTATAATAAACACTTATGACATGAGGTGACCAGTGCGTGTAATACAATCTCCTACACGTAGGACGCCACGTCATTACTAGTACCACATAGAAAAATAAACTATTTAAAAATAGGACTGGCCACCCTATACAAATACCGAACCCATAGAAAAGAGATGTAGTAGGTTCTTTCTTCTTTCGTTTATTAGGAACCACACATACCCAGAAGCTTCAAGCGAGCTTTAATGGTGTCTTTGCTTGTCCCTCCGGTTTTGATCCTCAAACACAAATGTTTATCGCATTTTCAAGTCTAAATTTCAATACCCAGCTGAGTTTTAGTACTAGGTAAGCAACAAATTGAGGTTTCAAACCACTATATTCGTTCTTCGCAAGACCAACAATGGAATTTCGAAAATTCTCAACAAACAAGCCTTTGAATCTCCTCTCCAAAATTTGAATAAAGATCCAAATAGCGAAACACAACAACAATAACCAAAACAGATCCGTTCGTCAACCTAAAGTGTCGTCAGAATAAGTGACGTTACTACCATGGGTAGGACACACTGGAGCAGCATCGTAGGGGAACGAAACTCGCTGGAACCCTAATCAGTTGGGTTTTGATTAAATAGAAAAAGAAATAAGAAATGTAAAAGATTCTTTTATTAAAGAAATAGAGAAAAATAGTATATTTCTGTCTGATTTTATGATTTTGAAGGCTTATCCATTGTTTACAGTAGCGTGGAGGGGAAAAGAGGGAGGGAAAAATAGGGATTGGGGGCGAGAAGAAAGGTGGGATTTTGTGCCTGAGTTTAGTTTAATTCATTTTTAATCAAAATCACTAGTATTACTCTCTTTACACACGTGTGTTACACATAATTTGTCCACCTCAACTATGGCAATGCCACATAAGTTCGGTTAACGGTCAGAGGGATTTAGAAAAATTAGTTTTGAATGAGTATAAGTGTTCCATTGGCAAAATGATAAGTTTGGGGACCGGCATGACAAAGTGGCACAAGTATAAGTATCATTTAGTCTATTCTGCCATCTATATATAGTGTTGTGCATGTTTGAGGTGTATTTGAATCCTACTTTATTTGTTTATTTAATTTTTTGAATTTTTTATATGAAAAAATGTGATTTAAAATGATATATCAATGTGCATGTATAGGATAAAATCTATGCAGATTAAATACTCGAATGACAGAGTGACACGTGGAACCGGGGACAGACGAAAGATGAAGCGAGTGAAAACTAAGACCGAGGACAACAACTTCGGTTGGCATCGGTTAAACCCCAAAGGGAACACTGTCAATGAGGGCAAACAAATACTTGTCACCAGATGACATTCAATGAAAAATATTTCTTAGTATTAAATACACATCCATTACAGAGAACTTTGGCATTCATGACCTGCCGTTAGATATTCATCAATGGCCCTCATTATTGTCATTTAAGAGGGGTTTGATCCTAGGACCTTGTTCCCTAGGTATAGCTATAAATAATGACGTCAACAACCATTGTAATACACGAAAATTCTGACAAACTTATGCTACACATTATTCCAAGTTAAATAATACTTTAGTTTTTGTCTAACGTTATTCTTATTTCTGTCTTCGGAAGCCTTGCTCCCGGAACCAAGCTGTCTGACATTTTATCTCAATTTTAACACTATGTCTTGTATTTTATTTAATTTATTTATCATTTTTGGGATCAAACCGATTTGCTTGTCTATAAACCATGCTATAAATTCAACTGTACCATTTTACGGGTAAATTGTTTGGCGCCCACCGTGGGATTTAGACAGTTATGTAATTGAGTTGATCCTTGCATCTATTACTAATATGTTTGATTCTTTGTTCCTTAGCAAAAATCGTAAAAAAATAGTAGCTAACGATGTCACATTGCACACAATGTGGATGCACAAGAGAACCTGCCCCAACACGAGGATTCGATCAGTGACACCCGCAACGAGGAGGATGTAGCAACGCCGGTTCATGGCGGGCAATATCCCCGACACGTAAGGGAGCCAACTCCTGATGATGCGGAGGACGATTACATTGCGGAAATGGTGAGGATCTTGAGAGAACAACACAAGGCCATCATGGGCCATCTCTCATGAAAAGATCAAGCCATGATATAATTAAGGCAAGCATTGTCGGGTGCTTCCAACAACGCGAATGGAAGAGGCCAAGTTCTTCCCGGTGCTCCCGCAAACCAAACAACGCAAAGGGTTGATAACAACACCCCGAGGGATGAGGTCAGCTTCGATGGGTCCAGGGTGATCTGTAGCGGATCTGGTAACAACAATAGTAATTCTCCCTTCAAAACCAAGCTCATGCGGTTTATGAAGGAAATAAACGCTCGAATGGACCAAATTCCGGGCACACCACCAGTGCTGAAGGGTCCGGACTCAAAGAATACACCCAGTTCCGTTCAAACCGAATGCAACACCAGAGTTAATTCCGAAGCGATTTAAAATGCCAGATGTACCAAAATATGATGGGACTTCGGACCCTCAGGAACACATCACCACCTATATAACGTCGGTGAAAAAAAATGACTTGGCTCCACACGAGATTGAGTCGGTCCTGCTAAAGAAGTTCGGAGAAACCCTCACGAAGGGGCCCCTGACATGGTACTCACTCTTACCTGAACACTCGATAGATTCCTTTGAGATGCTCGTGGACTCTTTCATCAAGGCCCACACCGAGGCCAGGAAGGTCCAGACCCGAAAGGCAGACATTTCGCAAGGAGAATTCGAGTTGCTGCGTTAGTTCGTGACCAGGTTCCAGAAAGAAAGGATGCTGCTACCGGTCGTGCCAAATGAATGGGCGGTTGAGGCGTTTACTAAAGGGTTGAACACGGGGAGCTCCAATGCCTCCCAAAAACTAAAAGAAAGTCTGCTCGAGTTCCAGGCAACTACATAAGGAGATGTCCATAATCGTTACGAATCAAAGATAAGAATAAAAGATGATCAGATTGGGTTCCCGTCATCAACTAAGGGTCGGGATCAAGAAAAGAACAGGGATAAGTCGAAGGATGATTTTGATGCAGATCGGCGATCTTCAAAGGGCCGTGTTTCTCCCTATGAAAGGGTCTAAGGACACGACAGAGGGTTCCGGTCGGCGGATAGGTTCACTTCCGATAGAAGAACTGACTGCGGCCGGAATAACCGGTGATTACAAGACAAAAAGGTATCGGGTTCCCGAAATTGCATTTATCATAGGCTGTCCGAGTACAATTTCAATGTCAGCATAGTGGAGCTGATATCTACAATGAGGAACATCAAGGAAGCGCGGTTCCCCAGGCAGATGAGATCTCACCCCCGTTAGAGGGATCCTAATCTATGGTACGAGTATCATGGGACTAACGGTAACCGAACTGGGGCGGCGTCAGAACCTGCTCTCTAAACTTCCCCATTAATGCCCCGCATGGGGCGGCGTAAGGCGCGACGCGCCTGTATAATTTTCTCAGAGTAGTTGTCCTATTTCGGCTTGAAAAAGATAACTTCGTCTGGGCCCACTCCTACAAGGTCAAAAGTCCCTTAAAAAACGTACTTTTAGTGTGTTTATACCCTGTAGGAGTGGGCCCGGGTGAAATTACCTTTTCCAAGCCGAAACAGGACAACTACTCTAAGAAAATTACACAAGCGCGCCGCGCCTTGCGCCACCCCATGCGGGGCATTAATGGGAAAGTTCAGAGAGCAGGTTCTGATGGGCAGCAACAGAAATACACTGTTGCGCTGCCCCATGCGGCGCGTCAGTGAAGTTTTTACAGAGTGTTCCGTTTTCTTCGCATTTTGTCATCCAGACTTGGCTCCCGACCCCCGAATGCGATCTCGGTTTAATTCATTGGGCTTTTAGTCAAACTTCCAAACTCCAACTTGTTCAATTTAGCTCCCGAATGTCTTTTTAACGCAAAATCACTTCATGCAAGGCATAAAACACATAATAAGTGTAATACACTAACATTCAAGCTCAGACACAAGTAGAAATGCAGTAATTAGAGTGCAAACTATGACTAGAACACGTAATTCTATCCTACCATCAATACCCCACACTTAAACCATTGCTCATCCTCGAGCCATCAAACTGCACTTCACATAGAGACGACCATCTTATCAGTCAACTTCCCTAATGCATCATGCGACGAATATTTAAAACACACTAAGAACCATATCATAACATCCTCGCCTCAAGACTTGACTCACAAGCACCCCACATTTTTCACAACATGCTCACTTACTCTAACACAGAGGTCAAAGAATTCACCTTACCTTCGCAAATCATGTACCCTCACACAAATAATAGAGATTAGTTCCACACACGATAAATTCAAGAACAAATAGGAACTCACGATAGAAAGAATTAGCTCGCTCTCTGAAATAGAATTCATGTGCCATGGAAGGCGTGCCATGGGCTTTCCCGTAGTGTAATACTCTACTAATTTAGCTCATTCAGTCAAGGATCAAGTGGGACTTTATTTCGATTGTAATGTAGGCTGCGAGATGGGTAGGATACATTTGGATATAGTGACTACACCTCCCTGAGCACTTTAATATATATACATTAACCATTCAAACCCACACTTGTGTTGAACCAAACCCCAACCATCATACATAATAGCATCAACTCCACATATCTTTAAGCATAAACAAGATGAGACATACCACTAGCATGGAATCCATTTTTTCTTTTCTAAGTTTTGATTTTTTTTTCGTTTCTTTTCAATCAAACCTTTTTTTTCAATTCTGTACAAGTGGCTCTCACAATTTTTCAAATTGTGCACCTTTCTCCTTTTTATATAGTTTCACTCAAAACCCGACCATACCTCACTTAGCTTTTACAAGCTCATACAAATTCAAGTGCTCACAAGAGGTAAAAGGTTCAAATAGATAGACAATTCAAACAAAGGGGTCAAGCTTGTAGCGTGGTTGCTAAAGAAATAGGAATACATGCTCAACGGGGCTAACTAAGATACTTCACAATTAGGTGGGTAAAACATATAATTGGCTCAACAAAGAAATGCCTATATCACTTCCTAGACTGAACAAGACTACTATTTCACTTTGCAAACACACGAGGTAAGTTCTAGGCATCAACCGACATGCACAGAATATCAACAAAATCTCACACACACTTTGGCACATAACTCACTTAGGATCGGATCCATCCCGACTCTCTAGTCAACGCAGTTAGGCAAAGTCAAAATCAAACAATTTAAGGCACTTATACATGAGTCAAGAACTAAGCCTAGGCGTCACGACTAAGGCACTCACTACTCTCAAGGCAAACCAACGTCAAGAAAAGTCATCTCCCTTCAATTTCATATCACAAGACTTCACTATTCCTGATAAAAGAAAACTAACTACACCCGGTTCAAACAAAACCCTTGAAAAAGAACCGTGACACAAAGAAAAACCAAGGGGGAATTATTACACTACCTAAGAAAAACAAACTATTTTTTTCTTTGACTTTAATCTCTCAAGAAGACAGTCGAGGAAATTCATCGTCAGGGAAAGTCAATTATTTTTTTCAAACGAAATCAAAAACACACATGTACATATTTTTATCATCCCCCACCCCACACTTTAAATTGTGGCATGTATCCATGACACACAAATGAAAAGCAAGAAGTAAAGGAAACTTCTCTGATTCATCTAGTCAAGGTCTGATTCGAAGTCGGGATCTCCTTTGCACGCCCGACCGAGTGCACACATCCATGTTGAGAGCTTATTTTCCGCTTTCTTTGGGTACACCCCATACTTATCAGTTTCAGTCTTTCCAATTTGCTCTTTTAGGGCCTCCCTTTCTCCTTCCATTTTGAGGACCAACCTTTCATCCCCCACTCTGAGGATGAGCTGCCTTTCCTGAATATCTAGAATTGCTCTGCCCATAGCCAAGAAGAGTCTCCCTAAAATCAATGAATCTCCCTATTCTCCTCCATATTCACCACAATGAAGTCCACCAGGAACACAAATTTGTCTACCCAAACTAACACATCTTCCATTATTCCTTCAAGTATGATTGTGGTCTGTTCCGCCAGCTGCAAAGATACAGGTATCAACCTGATTTCTCCAATCTCTCCCTCCAATTTCTTGAAAAGAGACAAAGGCATAAGATTAATGGAATCACCTCAATCATACAAAGTTTTTTTAAATTTAGTACTTCCTAAAGAGCACGGTATAGTAAAACTCTGTGAGCTTGACCACCGATGTCTCTTCTACTTTTTGCTTCTTGGACAATATCTCCTTTAAAAATTTAGCATAAGCTGGCATCTGTGAAAGCACCTCTATGAAGGGTATATTCACATGCACCTGCTTGAGCACTTCTAGAAAGCGCCCGAATTATTTGTCCAGCTTTTCTCTTCTTTGCTTCTGGGGGAAAGGTAGAGCATGCACGTATTTTCTCTCTTCAGTCTCATTATTTGTTGCGTTATCATCCTTCTTCTTTTTATGAGCTCTAATATTCCCCTTCTTCTTCAAACCATCATATACCATTCTTGCACTTTTTGCATGATATCATTTTTCTGCTATTCCACAATCTCCACCTGTCTTTCAATCGGTTCATCCTTTTGCTTTGCTACGGAATCCTCTAACTCGTGCCCACTCCTCAAAGACACTGCATTTACTGTCTCTTTAGATTTCTTTCAGTATCAGCCGGGAGTGTCCCTAGAACCCTCTCAGACAATAGAGTAGCTAGTTTCCCAACCTGTCTTTCCAGGTTTCGAAAAGTCGTGCCCAGTTCTTTGATAGTTGCACCATGTTCTTGTATAGCTGAGCTATGGATTTCAAGCCTCTCATATGTCTTAATAATAAAGGCCTTCATTAGATCTTCCATGCTAGAATTATTAGATTGTTGAGGCTGATATTGTTGCCTCTGCTGATTTTGAAAACCTAGAGCTCCTTGTCCCTGGGGTCTGGAGTTATTCTGCTACCATGAGTTCAGGCCACCACTTGGTGAACTCCATGAAAAACCTAGGTGCCTCTATCCCATAGAGTTGAAATTATTACCATTCTAGTAGTTTCCTCTATCAAAGCTTCCCACAGCATTTACAACTTTATCTGTAGATAAGGCCTGACACTCATGCGCTGGATGACCCATTCCACAAAAATCACAAACTGGTGATGGTTGGCTCTGGACCTTGGCTAAGGTCAACTTTGTTATGGCCATGGCGTCTAGTTGGGCTTGCACTGCGGCGTTAGAATCTACTTGATGAACCCAAACTAATATTCTTCTATCATTATTCTCAGCAGGCCACTGGTTAGCATCTTCAGAAAGTACATCAAGAATTGGCACAATCTCCTCATGAGTCTTCTTCATTAAAGGACCTCCAACTGCAGTGGTCAGATTTCATCGTGAGGGAGGTGTCAGTCCATCCCAAAAGTCTTGGAGTTGCATCCATAATTCAATCCCATTATCCTGACACTTCCTTACTATCTCTTTGAATCTTTCCCAGCTCTCAAAAACTATTTCGATGTTCGTCTGGTAGAAGTTGTGAATTTCCCTTCTGAATTTCACTGTTTTAGGAGCTGAGAAGTATTTGTCAAGAAACATTTTAGTCATATCTTCCCATGTCTGGATTGACCCCGTTGGTAAGCTACGAAGCCAGTGTTTCATGTCATCCTTCAGTAAAAAGGGGAATGCCCTTAAGTAGACTGTATCTTTCGACACTCCGTTGTACTGGAAGATGTTCATGATTTCCTCAAAATCCATCAAGTGAGTGTTAAGATCTTCATCCACCTTCCCTCTGAAGACACAATTGTTTTGGATAGTCTGAACCAACCCTTGCTTCAACTCGAAATTGTTCGCTGCTACTGGTGGAGGTCAGACACTGGACAGTCCCTGATTGTAGACTGGTCTGGCATAATCACCAAATGCTCTACCAGGCCTAGGTACCGCATTCTCGAACTGGTCTTCCATCAAGGGTTTATTTAGATTGAATCTTCGACCCCTATTATCTTCGACGGTCTCCTCAGCAGCTCTACGGGCTGCCTCAGCAGCTATCCTTGTAGCTTCCTCTCTATGTTGTGCTTCCTCTCTTGCAGCTAAATCTACCTCATCGTCACTGTTATTAGCCATGTGCTCTTGGGTTGAAGGTTGCCCCAAGTACTTTCTGGTGAACTCTTTCTCTTTCCTCAGTTGTCGCAGGTGTTTTTCCAACTCCGGTTTGTAGGGTATTACTTCTTTTGAAGAAGATCGAGTCATACACCATGAACTTAACCTGTTGCCTGCACACCAAAAACTATTTTGAACACTATTGATTGTCAATCCCCGACAACGGCGCCAAAATTTGACGAGCGCAAAACACAACACAAAATTGATGCTTTCTAATCAAAGATAGTATAGTAAAGTATTGCCGCCATAGGGATTAGATTTAAACAATATTCGAGTAATTTCTGGGTTAATTGCTATTCAGGAGTATCAACACTTGAGTTAAATGATTATGAACTACGTTTAACTACTAAAATAAACAATTGACAATTGACAGCAAGGAATTAGAGATTCGCAGAGTTGGTTTCTTATCAATGTGAGGAATAAGGGTTTTGACAGGATATATGCAAGATAGCTATTTGGGATTTAACTCTAGTTTAATTCACTCTAATATTCTAATAATTCTCACAAATTCACTCGATGATTAGTTCAAAAGTGTAGTCAAGACTCCTCTCTCAATTAAATCTTAACTCTACGAGGTGAACTAATATAAGCACTATGAAGTATGTAATCATGCGTTAATAGATTGGTCCTTAGGAAAACGTCTCTCAAATATTCTCCGAAATTGATTCAATCAACAATTCAACAAGCTCTTTCGATTACTTAATAGAATCAATGAATTGAATCAAAGAAAATATTGCAAAGATAATCACCAAGATATTCCTCTTTCGATTAAATAAACTGATGAATAAAGTTGCAACAATTCAAAACTCCATAAACGAATTCAAGAATGAACTAGAGCTAAAATCCACAAATATTTATCAAAACACCATATCTGTCAAACTCTAAGGTAAACTACTCCATAATCATGGAGGAAGTTATCACAAATATAATTAAAGAATGAGAAAACATCAATCTAACGTTATAATCCAAACTCCCGTATTGAATTGATGGAAAGATGATGAAATCACGTGTCTTGTAGCCTCCAATGCTCTCCCAAAGCTTCCAAGGTCAAAAGTGTCTTCAAAAATGTCTTTTTGATGTATTTATTCCCTGTAGGAGTGGGCCCAGGCGAAATTACCTTTTTCAAGCTGAAATAGGATAACTACTCTGAGAAAATTACACACGCACGCCGCGCCTTTCGCCGCCCCATGCGGGGCATTTGTGGGGAAGTTCAGAGAGCAGGTTCTGACGGGAAGCAACAGAAATACACTATTGTGCCACCCCATGCGATGCAACAATGAAGTTTTTACAGAGTGTTTTGTTTTTTTCGCATTTTGTCATCTAGACTTGGCTCCCGACCCCCGATTGCGATCCCTGTTTAATCCCTTGGATTTTTACTCAGACTTTAAAGCTCCAACTTTTTCAATTTAGCTCCCAAATGTCTTTTAACTTGAAATTACTTCCTGCAAGGCATAAAACACATAATAAGTGCAATACACTAACATTCAAGCTCAAACACAAGTAAAAATACTGTAATTAGAGTGCAAACTATGACTAAAACGCGTAATTCTAGCTTACCATCAACTACCGACATCTACGTGAGAAGGTGGCAACGTTGTTAAAAAATGGCCATCTTAGAGAGTTCTTAAGCGATCGGGCTAAGAATAATTACGGCCGAAGCCGGGACAACGCAGAGCCCTCGAAGATAGGCCACCCTCCTCGATTAACCATAAACATGATTTTTGAGGGAAACGAGATCAATGGTGTAACCTTCTCGAAAGCAAAAAAGACAACAGTATCGGTGACTCATAGCAAGAGACTCTAGAAAGTCGCCGAGGATAACATCACCTTCACAGAAGAGGACGCCGATGGACTTCTACTGCCGCATAACGATGCCCGGGAAATTTCTCTTAACGTTCTAGATTTTAAAATTAAACATGTTTTAGTGGACCCGGGAAGTTCAGCCAATATCATTCAATGGAGAGTGCTGGAGCAAGCCAAGCTACCGGAAGCATCATTCCGGCAACAAAGCTCCTCGTCGGGTTCAACTTAGCAAGTGTGACAACTCGAGGAGAGATATTGCTGCCCACGAACGCCGAGGGGGTCATGAAGACTACCTTATTTGAAGTAGTAGACGGTGACATGGGCTACAAAATAATTCTTGGCAGACCATGGCTACTGTTACACCCCATGTTTTCGTACGTGAAAGTACGCCGTAAGTCAATTGATGTAACCTCGGAAATGAGATTTTCTTTGAAAGTATATAAAGTGATCTAATGATATTATATCCCGTATTTCCGTTCAACATACAAATGACTAGGTTGAGGACGAATGCACTTAAATGTGAGAAAGGAGATTTTGGACAAATAAAAACGAGTTGCTTGCTTACCCGACGTGCCTGCTTCACCAACTTACTTTCTGTCATACTTGCTTGAGCTACTCGATTCATATCTAAATTATTTAATGAGGATGAGACACATGTTTCAAAATGGAAAAAGGACCAACATGAATCACCTACTTGATTAAGTAGGTGACAAGTAGGTGCATCACCTACCTAGAGCTTGTGTATCAAATTAAAAAGGAATGGAAACAGATAGAGATGGGCAAGTCTTAGGGAAGCCCAAGACCCATCTTCCCAAGCCCATTAGTGGGGCCATATAAACATGGATATATCTCAATTTCACTTAGAAAATAATTCATAATCCCTCTCTCTCTATTGCAACATGAAGGAGCTCCAAAATATCAGCCCAAGATCTCTCTGAAAGTTATTCTAGGGTTCAAGACCAAATCCACAAGTTGGTAAGGTGATTTATCTCTTGGAAGATCAAGATGATATGCTGGTTAAGTCTTTAAATGCAGGTGACCATTTGAAACACCTCCAGGAAACCTTCGATATCCTAAGAAAGCACAACATGAAGCTCAACCCTAAAAAACGTATGCGTTCGGAGTGACTTCGATATAGTTTTAGGTTTCCTGGTGTCACAAAGGGGGATCGAAGTCAATCCCGACAAGATTAAAGCCATCAAGGACATTCCAGACCAGTTGACAAATGTGAAAGAAGTCCAAAGACTAACAGGAAGATTGGCCGCTCTATGTAGTTTCATTTCTCGGCATTCGAAGAAATGCCATCACCTTTTCTCACTTTTGAAGAAGAAGAACAATTTCGAGTGAACTCCAGAATTCATGCAGGCACTAAAGTCCTAAAACGATATCTATCGAGCCCTCTGTTACTATCAAAATCGGAGGAAGGTGAGCCATTGCTAATATACTTAGCGATCTCGGAGGTAGCGGTAAGCGTTGTTCTAGTCTAGGAGGACGAACGCACAGAATCTCCTATCTATTATGTTAGAAAAACCTTATAAGGAGCGGAGACTCATTATCCGCACCTTGAAAACTAGCCTTAGCTCTCATAGCCGCCACTCGAAAGCTTAGGCCTTATTTTCAGTGCCACTCGATAGTCGTGGTGACAACTTTTTCCCTGCGAAATGTTCTTCACGAACCTGAGTTGTCAGGTTGACTAGCCAAGTGGGTAGTTGAAATTAGTGAATTTGTTATCGAATATAAACCCAGGACTGTAATCAAATCACAGGTTTTGGCCGACTTCTTGGCCAATTTCAGTCACGGACTGCTGCCCTTGGCCACAAAGGAAGCGGTGATAATGTCGGAAATGACATCAGGAGTTTGGACCTTGTTCATGGATGAAGCTTCCTACATGAAGGGGTCGGGGCTCGGGGTTATTTTAATCACGCCCTCGGGAGAAGTCCTGAGGCAGGCCATAAAAACTATTCCCTTGACTAACAATGAAGCCTAAGGAATTGATTGCAGGACTTGAACTGGCACGAGGACTAGACTCCGAGGTCATTGAAATCAAAAGCAATTCCCAAGTGGTGGTAAATCAGGTATATGGAATCTTCGACAACAAGGAGAAACGCATGCAACAATATGTGGTGAAAGTTCAAACTCTGCTCGCACGGTTCAGGGAATGGTCAATCACCCACATCCCAAGAGAAGAATACGCATAAGCGGATGCGCTGACCAATCGAGGCTCCTCCACAAAAATGAATGGATCAGATTTCGGTATGGTCGTACAACTCATGCACTCGGTATTGGATGTGGACGATTATTATGAAGTAAATACAACCAGCCTAGTCTGGTACTGGAGAAATGAAATCATCGACTACCTAGAGCATGGTAAACTACCCAAAGATCCGAAGGCATCCCAGGCACTCCACACCAAAGCAGCTCGTTACAACTTCTGGGGGAGATAGTTATACAGAAGATCATTCCAAGGCCCGTTGGCCCGATGCTTAAGAGCCTCTGAGGATAATTACATCATGAGAGAGGTTCACAAAGGAATTTGTGGAAATCACTCAGATGCATATTCGTTAGTGTTAAAATTAGTTAGGAAAGGGTACTACTGGCCCCGGATGAAACAGGACGCTAAGGCATTCATTCAGAAATGCGACAAGTGTCAACTCTATGCACCGTTAGTGAACCAACCGGTAGAACTGTTGCATTCAGTATTATCCCCATGGCCATTCATGAAATGGAGGATGGATATAGTCGGGCCGCTGCCACCAGCTCCCGGGAAGGCAAGATTTCTTTTAATTTTAACTGATTATTTCACAAAGTGGGTTGAAGCAGGTCCTTACCAGAAAACCAGCGAGCTCGAAGTGGTCGATTTCCTATGGGAGAACATAATTTACCAGTTTGGAATACTGAAGGAGATTGCTTGCAACAACAGGCCACAGTTCATAGGCTCAAAAGTCACAAAATTCCTTGAAGAATTGAAAATAAAAAAAATCACATCTTCGCCATTCCATCAGAGCGCAAATGGGCAAGCAAAATCAACAAATAAGGTGATTATTCAAAACCTCAAAAAGAGATTGGAAGTAGCCAAAGTAAGAGTACACAGAGGAAGAGTCGGTATCCGAACAATTTCGAGCATTGAGGAAACAAATGAAGAATCTTCAGGTGGCTCGAGGGAGCGAGAGCCTATATTATGAAGATCTGTGTATACACCCTGATGTGGACATGCTAGTAGGGTATTAGCCTCCAAAATTTGACATCTTTTAATGGGACAGGTGATTCCCATGCACATCTGAGGGCCTACTGCTACAAGCTGGTCGAAATAGGAAGGAACGAGAAACTGAGGATGAAGTGATTTATAAGGAGTTTGATAGGAGAGGAACTCACTTGGTACACCCGTCAGGACCCCAGAAACTGGAGAGAATGGCAAGATAATGCAGAAGACTTCATGAACTGTTTTCGGTTTAATATCGAAATTACTCCAAACAGGTTTGCCCTAGTGAATTTATAGAATAAGCTATCAGAATCATTTCAGGAGTATGCACGCCGTTAGAGGTCGGAGGCTGCCAGAACCCAACCCCGCTAGATGACAATGAGCTGACCAAATGCTTCATCAGGGCTCAAGAAGGAATTTACTTTGAAAAGATGATGGGCATGATGGGACAAAAGTTCCCCGAACATGTTAAGATGAGAGACTTTTTGGAAGAAGGAATCAAGTCCAGCAAGATACAATCAATAGCTGCATTGCAAGCTGCCAACAAACCAATTCAGTCTGGTTCGATAAGTAGTGAAAAGTAGAAGAAGGAAGAAGTATCAGCAATCATTTCCTATTACTAGTCCAGTCCACCCCATAGAAACACCTCTTACCCTATGAACACCAATCCTTCACACGAACTTATCTACGCTCCAGTATACAACACATAACCATAATATAATCCCCAACCTCAATACAACCTACCTCGCACCCATATAAATCCACACCCACCATGACCATATGCTCTAGTGTAAACCACCACCCATCAAAATCGACTCGCCTATGCACCCCGACCATGCCCAAATTTTGTGGAAAGAGGTCCCAAAAACTACACCACGATTGCTGAACCCTTAGCCCAATTGTTTGAGAGGTTAAGACGAGCTGATTTGATATATCCAATGGAAGAGAGGATTCCCGACCACCCTTCCAAATACTTTGATACAACCAAATGATATGTTTACTATTCAGGTGTGCCTAGGCATGATACCAAGGACTGTTTCAGGCTGAAGAATAGAATTGAGTCGCTGGTCAAAAGTGGAGCCATTCAGTGTACCCCAGCTCCACCAAATGTGAATCGCAACCCATTGCCGAACCATAGGAATCAAGGAGCTAGTATGATCGCTTTGGATGAAGATTATGATTTGAAAGGGACTATCATCACAATTGAGAATGTCGAGGCTGCAAGAGTTCCACCCCAAAGGGCTACATTGATTACTTTACAATTGAAACCACCGGTAATGGTCCAGACATACCAACAACAGTCCATCGCCGCCATCAGGAATGAAGAGAGTGAAGTACAACATAGACGTATCAGCAGAAAGGAAAGGGGAAAATGATAGATTTTGCGGCTGCCCATGGAATGACTAGGTCGGAAAGATGTTACGCTACGAAATAGATAGACCAAGGAAATCCAGGTAGAGAACAAATCCAAAGGATAAACATAACGGATGCCGAGGCCACGGAATTCTTGAGGAAGATGCCAGCTAAGAGTGAAGGAACAATTAAAGAAAACAATTACACACATATTGATCATGAATCTGCTGATGCATTTCGATAGTCATAAAGATGTTTTGATGACGGTATTGAGTAGAGTAAGTGTGCAGAGGAACACCCCTAGCAAAGAGTTGGTGCCAATAATTGGAAAGATGGTCGAGGCAAATATGATCTCCTTTCGAAGAGACGAACTTCTTGTAGAATGTGTGGATCACAACAGAGCCCTGCACATCACAGTCAAGTGCGGGGATAAAGTGGTGTCTCGAGTGCTTGTTGATGGAGGATCTGGAGTGAATATCTACCCACTCTCTACTCTACGTGAGTTGGGTATTCATTTGAGATATGAGGGAAAGCCATGTGAGAGTGAGAGCTTTAGATGGGTCTTAGAAAGACGTCATTGGAGAAATCTGTTTAGCTCTGCAGATTGGACCAGTCGAGTTCCCAATCCTATTTAAAGTAATGGACATTTCATCTTCATATAAAATATTGCTGGGAAGACCCTGGATACATATGGCGGGGGCAGTTCCGTCCACCTCCATCAATGTATGATGTTTGAGTGACATTTCCAAGAGATCGTAATTCACAGTGAATGGAGTCGGCCATCTTATCTAGAACACGTAGTCCCTTTCATAGAAGGGTTGGATGGAGTCGCCATTAACGCAGTCAAAATCATGTAGACCACGGAGATAGAGAAGACAGAGCATAATTTGGGTATGCAGTTATGGCTATGAGATAAATGATGAAGTACGGGTACCGACTAGGAATCGGGCTGGGAGCCCGATCAGATGGGATAACAGAACCGATTGATCCAAGGGGATAGAAAGGTAGAGCTGGTTTAGGGTATCAGCCTCCAACTGGAAAGATTTACACTGGTAACTTCGGGAAGAAGGCTTTTGTACCAGAGCGTGTTCCGGGTCTGGGTCAGAGCTGAACACCAAAAGACGACATTGTAGATGGAATGGAAAGACTGTTCGTAGCCATGATCGAGGAATGCCACAACGAAGTTGATATCAAGAAACCAACCATTCGGAATGCCGAACTAGGAGAGGCCTTGCAGAATTGGACCGCCACTCCATCTCTGGTTCACTGGGAGTCTTGGTAGTGTGGAATTGTGAAATGTTTGAAAAAACACATGGTCAATTGAGGCTTGAATCGTGCCTATACGTTTTTGTCAATTGCCTCCTTGAACACTTAGACGTTTCCCTTTTGGTGAAATAAAAAGAATTGCTTTCTTAAAATCTTTGCAAATTTATTTGATGCTTTCTTTATACTTAGTTTTTCTTTTCAGTAATCAAATCGATAAAAACCCGCGTTCCGCAATTATGACATTTAATGAAACCTTCGAGTAAAGCAATCCCGATTATGAGGAGTACTGCTGGAGCATGATGCCTGATAGCCTCCCACAAGAGATCGAGCAGTTAGAGAGCCAAAAAACCCTATTCTTGAGGAAACAGAAGTAATTAATTTGTGAAGCGAAGAAGGCGTGAAAGAAGCTCGAATTAGCATCCATTTAGAAGCAGAACAGAAAGAATAACTGGCCGATCTCCTCCGACAATACATCAACGTGTTTGCATGGTCATATGATGGCATGGCCGAATTGAGTACCGCCATTCTCTTGCATCGATTGCCTATAGATCATTCCAGACCGCTAGTTAAATAAAAACCCAGGAAGTTTAAACAAGATTTGAGTTTAAGGATAAAATAAGAGGTCACCAAACATATAGAGGCAAATGTTTTGAGAGTCACCAATTATCCCATGGTTGGAAAACATCGTACCGGTGCCAAAGAAGGATGGGAAGATCAGGATATGTGTGGACTATCGAGATCTCAATCGAGTACCAACGTAACGTATCCTTCTTATCATACCATCATGGGTAAATTAGCCGGAAAGGTTGTCATGAGATAACCAGACTTAAATATAAGAGAATACTCAACAAAGGATGACCCAACATGGTGTACAAACTTATACATGTGACATACGGGCCTATAGGACCGAAATGATCATTTGTGCACTCAAAACATAGGCTGACAAGGACATACAATCATCCATATATACGACATATGTCTACAAGGCTCTAAGAGTACATAAATGTCATAAAGGTCGGGATAAGGCCCCGCCATACCAATCAATACATGTCCAAAGCATACTGACCAAATAGGAAACTCCGAAGCAAATGGAATGTACCAACACCTTCTGCTGAACTAATAGTGTAAGGCCTCGGACAATTTCGCATAAGGAATTTAAGGTTTCATGGTGCCAAAGTAGACTTATGTGTTTGAGGATTTTCTAAATTCTTGAGTCTGTGCCTGTTGTGAATGACTTTCTGGGAGTCTTTTCGGATGAACTCTCTGGGATCCCACCAGACAGGGAGATTGATTTTGGGATTGATGTGATACCAGACATGCATCCTATATCTATTCCCCCTACAATATGGCATCAGTAGAATTGAAGAAACTAAAGGAGCAGCTGAAGTACTTGTTAAAGAAGGGTATCGTCCGACTGAGTGTGTCTCCTTGAGGAACCCCGGTCCTCTTTGTACGGAAGAAAGATGGGTCACTGAGAATGTGTATTGACTATCGGCAGCTCAACAAGGTCACGATCAAGAATAAGTCCCCACTGCCAAGAATAAATGACTTATTTTACCAATTGCAAGGCGCTAAGTACTTCTCCAAAATTGATTTACGATCCGAGTATCACCAATTGAAGATCAAGGAGCATGATGTTCCGAAAATAGCTTTTAGAACCCAATATAGGCACTTTGAATTTTTGGTGATGTCTTTTGGGCTAACAAATGCCCCAGCAACTTTCATGGATCTAATGAATCAAGTCTTCGAGCCTTTTCTTGACTCCTTTGTGATAGTGTTCATTGACGATATTCTTGTATATTCACGAAGTCGAGAGGACCATGTTGATCATCTCAGGGTAGTTCTGCAAACCCTGCATCAAAACAAGTTATATGCAAAGTTTTTAAAGTGTGAATTTTGGCTTGAATCTATCACATTCTTGGGTCATGTCGTCTCTAGTGAATGAATTAAGGTTGATCCTCAGAAAATTACAGCTGTGAAGAATTTGTCGAGGCCTACAACTCCAATAGAGATTCGCAGTTTCTTAGGCTTAGCTGGGTATTACAGAAATTTGTGGAGGGGTTCTCTACTCTTGCCTCTCCGTTGACTAAATTGATGCAGAAGGCAATTAAGTTCCAATGGCCAGATGCTTGTGAAAGGAGCTTCCAGGAGTTGAAATCGATATTGAATATGGCACCAGTGTTGACTCTACCAGACGGTACAAATGGGTTTGTAGTATATTGTGATGCTTCGAGAATCGGATTTGGGTGTGTAACATGGCAAGGTGATAGCTTATGCTTCTAGGCAACTCAAGAATCATGAAAAGAACTATCCAACACATGATTTAGAACTTGCAGCGGTGGTATTTGCATTGAAAATTTGGCGTCATTATTTATATGGGGTCTATGTGGATATATTCACGGACCATAAGATCCTTCAATATATTTTCAAGCATAAGAAATTGAATCTGAGGCAAAGAAGATGGCTTGAGTTACTCAAGGACTACGATATTGATATTCTATATCATCCGGCGAAGGCTAATATTATGGCAGATGCTCTTAGCCGGAAACCTATGGGTAGTTTAGCACACTTGGAGGCATATCAAAGGTCATTAGCGAAGGAAGTTCACCGATTGGCTAGTTTGGGAGTTCGTCTTGCGGACTCTAGTGAAGGAGGGGTGATTGTGCAAAATAGGGCTGAATCATCACTTGTTGTGGAAGTCAAGGAGAAGAAATACAACGATCCATTTTTGGCATAATTGAAAGAGGGGATTCATAAACATAATACCATGGCCTTTTCTCTTGGCATGGGTGATGGTACACTAAGGTACCAGGGGCATCTATGTGTTCCAAATGTAGATGGTCTCCGGGAGAGAATCATGATCGAGGCTCACACTTCTAGATATTCCATGCACCGGGCTCTACGAAAATGTATCATGATCTTAAGTAAGTCTATTGGGGGAATGATATGAAGAGAAATGCAGCGGACTTTGTGGCGAGATGTCCAAATTGTCAGCAAGTGAAGGCCAAACACCAAAGGCCCGGTGGGTTGGCACAGAACATAGAAATTCCAATGTGGTAGTGGGAAATGATTAATATGGACTTTGTGGTAGGACTACCTCGCACTCCTCGTAAGTTTTACTTGATTTGGGTGATTGTGGATCGATTCACGAAATCAGCCCATTTTTTGCCGGTTAAGGCTACCGATACAGCGGAACAATATGCTCAGTTGTATATCAAAGAAATAGTCAGGTTGCATGGCACTCCAGTTTCTATCATTTTCGATCGGGGGCATAGTTCACGGCTAATATTTGGAAGAAATTTCAACAAGGTTTGGGTACTCAGGTGAATCTCAGTATAGCCTTTCACCCGCAGACGGACGGGCAGGTAGAGCGGACTATTTAGACGCTCGAGGATATGTTGTGTGCTTGTTTTCTAGACTTCAAAGGTAGCTGAGATGATCATTTGTCACTCATAGAATTTACCTACAACAATAGTTATCATGCTAGCATTCAGATGGCACCATTCGAGGCTTTATATAAAAGGAGATGTAGATCTCCCATTGGGTGGTTCGAGATTGGGGAAGCAGAGTTGATAGGTCCAGACCTCGTACATCAGGCTATGGAAAAAGTTAAGATCATTAAGGAGCGGCTGAAGATTGCTCAGAGTCGTCATAAGTCTTATTCGGATGTTCGCCGTAGGGATTTAGAGTTCAAAGAAGATGATTGGGTTTTCTTGAAGGTTTCCCCCATGAAAGGTGTAATGCAATTTGGTAAGAAAAGGAAATTGAGTTCGAGGTATGTCGGACCGTACAGAATCATTCAGAGGATCGGTGAGGTGGCATACAAGCTTGAGCTACCACTTGAGATGTCATTAGTGCACCTGGTGTTTCATGTGTATAAGCTGAAGAAAGTAGTTGGAGACCCGGCACTCATTGTTCCGGTTGAGACTATTGAGGTGAATGAGAAATTGACTTATGAAGAGATTCCAGTTTCT
>AWOL01S0034535.1:7623-20774 GCA_000715115.1 Nicotiana otophora | reverse complement strand
TATGCATATAGAAGGAAGCAAAAGAGCCAGAAAGCCAGAGCCAAAATATAGTCACGAGATAATAGACCTGATTGTGTATTTTAAAATTTGCTACAATAAAATTAGTTATGAAAGTGTTGTACGAACAATTATGGAAATGATGTACGAAATTTATTTGAAAGTTCAAAACATAAAACTTCCTCAAATTATTATTTTTTTCATGTCTACTTCATGTTTCATATATTTTCACCAATATGAAGATGAGACGTCATCTTCATTAGTGTCGTTAACATAAAAGGGCCCTCTTTAATAAAAACAAACTGTGTTTATCAAAGTCACGGATTGTTAAGGCATTTTAAATGCAAGAAAAAGCTCAAATAGCAAAAGGCAAAGAGCATAATATGCGGCAAAAGCAATCGAAACATTTATATATATTAATCTTGAATAACAAGGGTGCTAATTTGTCATTAAATCCCAAAAAGAAAACAGAGGTAGGCAAAAATAAACCTTCCAAAAAAGTTGTTAAACTAAGGAAAAAACAGCAAAAGGAAGTTCCAAATAAAAGCTAACAAAAAGTAAGGGAAAGGAAAAAGCTAAGGAGTATCATCAACGGTAGCATCATCAATAGGAGAAGAGGGATTAATTTGAGAAGAAGAGGCCTGAACATCAGCCCTGCCTGGAACAAGTCCATCTCCATCACCCTTGGAACATTCATCTTCAGGTGAGGAAACGCTTTGACGTTGCTAAGTTTTATCAATTGCTTCTTTAGCCCTAGCAATCTCAACATTAAGGTCAAAACCCTCATGGTTGGCTTCAATTAGAGTCATGAGGCGAGTGTTCAAGAAATCCCAGCTCACATCCAACGATAACTTATCCTCGAGAGCCTCATAATCCTTCTCCCACTGATCAATCTCACCTCTCAACTCTTCTTTTCTGCTTCCAAGGCTTCATAGGCTGTCTTCAAAGGAGCGATAGAACTTTTCAAGAACTGAATCTTATCTATAGAGATTCAGAGATCTTCCTGAGCTTGGGTAAGTGTCTGAACCAATTCTCCCGCGTAAATCTCTTTTTGATTGAGGAGTTCTTTCAAACTCCTTATCTCTTCAGTAGCCTTGGAAAGTTGTTCACCAAAAGAGGATTCCAGTATATCCTTGTCCTTCCCAACCTGACTGGAAGAAGCTTTTTCAACGGCTAACTCGGCAGAAACCATCCTCATTTGTTACTCCAAAGCATTCTTATCCCTGCAAGAACTTCCTTTTCCAGTTGAAGACCTTCAAAATGTTCCTTCCAGTTGTCAGCCTCGGTGCGTAATTCAATAACTTGTTGGCCCGTCTGATAAACTCTTTTCATAAGCTCTGAGCCAATCAAATTAATCTACAAAAAAAAAGGGAGGAAGAGTTATGAATGAGGAAGAAAGAAGGAATTAATTAATAATTAAACGTATACCTTCAAAGAAGAATGAACAATGTCATTCATTAAAGTCAGTGAGTTATGGCCTTCTAACTTCTTCTTCTCCATGGGTCCTAGTAGTGGCTTCAACCATACATCAGCTTGACTAGATTTTCTTAATATGTTCCCGCCTTCAGGGACCTCAATTACAACTCTTTTAATCACCCTTCTACTGCTAGAAGGTTCGGCTTCTACATGAGAAGCAGTCACGGGAGTAACAACGGGAGTAACGTTAGGTAAATACATTGGGGGTTAATGGTAGATAGAATTAGAAGGGAAGCAAGAGGAAATTCTTTAGAAACAAGCCCGAAAGCTTCTTCACCATCGAAGCCTTGAGCGAACATTCTATCAACGGAACTTGATGGAGGATTAATAGTATCTTTATCAGAAATCACTAAAGGATCATTCTTTGGCTCATTTATGAGTCTGAAAGGAATTGAACTTGATGGAAAGTCATGAGAGGGAGGGGTTCATCATCAGAAACCACACGCCTCCTAACGCGCGACCTTCTCACCAAAGATCATTATTCTATCTCCTCTTCATCATCAGAGCAACGAGCTACGTCAGTTTTCCTTTTGGAGGAAGGAACACTCAAAATTAGCTCATGGGCAAGACTCACGGAAAGCTTGGTTGATAGAACAGAGGGGGGACTAGTGCCGCGAATAGAAAACCTTAATAAACAAAAAAGGGCGGCTCGAAAATTTTTATATAAACAAGATAAGAAGGAGAATTATGAAGGGAAAAGAGTACCGTGCATTTTCACTTTCCAAACCAAATTTTTGAGAAAGGAATTTCTAAGATCTTTTGTCTATAGGGGCAGCAGTTAACATCTTTTCCACCCAAGCACGGAAGTCGGAAATCTTATCAAATACTTCCATGGTTGCTGAAAAATGGGTATGTGATTACATGAAATAATTAGAAAAAAAAACTTACGTGCAAAGTTCCATTTTTCTGGGAAAGGCATGTTTCTTAACATATTAATCCACTAATGGGGGTAGCAACAAACCAGGCGTACTAGCCACGGTCTCGATCATCCTCGGGGCTAACCAACACTCTTTTACTTCTAGCCTCGGGAGAAAAACTCCTTCACGAAATAACTTGGGGGAATAAAGATGAAGCAAGTGCCGAAAGGTAAAAGGAACGGAAACCAAATCCGATAAATAACGAAGGCATGCAACATCCTTCTACATGATGGGGCTAATCTGGCCAAGATACACATTGAAGTAACGATAAAATTCAATGATTATTGGATCAATAGGGGATTAAACCCTAAAGTAAAAAAGGTAGATATAAACAAAAGAGAAACCGACATGGTAAGAGGTGATTCTTTGGTTAGCACCAGGAACTAAAATCAGAAAATCTGGTTTCCAATGACACTCTCGTCGAACTAAGAAAAGAAGACTGGTGGTTATTAAACTCGGGTACAATTTAGCAGGATTGAGGGAAGCTATAGATGAGACTTGATTTCTCATGGTCTCACGGTCTGTTACAAAAGAAAACTCTTGATGAACAATCTCTGCAATTGTAGTTGCACACACAGGTTCATTTAAATCCCTATTTCTAGAAGAAGATTTAGGGGTTAGAGGAGCCCTAGGTCTAGAAGAAGATGGCTTAGCAGAACCACTTTGAGAAGAGGAACAGTAATTAGATAATGAACCGAGACTACGAAGTCTACCACTTCTCTTGCTTCTCGTAGGGGCAGACGAAGGAGCAAGTTCATCAACAATCACAACTTTGTAAGGATCTGGTATTGACGAAGACATGATCACCAAATGAAATACAGAAGAGAGGATGCAGGAATACAAAGAGGGGGTAAAGTAATAGATACTGAAGAAGGAAGACTCAAGAAATAAAAAAGAATGAAGTATTTATAAGAAGATACAACTGTCGTTAAAATTAGTCATTATGAAGTGTCATAATGGAACCGTCACTTCGTGACTGATGCAACCGCATACAAAACCCTAAAAACGCATTGAGGAATTGCAGATCCAATCGTAAAAGGTCACGTAGCATGGGAATTAAATAGATGTGACATACATCGCAATGATTCTGAAGGAAACATAAGGATACTTAAGAAACGGCAGCAAGGAATTCCCGCCATAAAAACTTACCACTTCCTGAATATTCAGTTGAGAATATTTAGAAAGTGGGGAGACTATCTGTATTGGTGAAAAAAAGACATGACACGTGGAACATTGATAAGCTGACGAGGCATAACGCGTGGAGCATCGATATAGAGACAAATAGCACTCTCAATTAACTAAATTAAGAATGCAAGGAAGGTATGGGAGAAACACCCACGGGGTAGCATAGAGAAAAGAACCGGACCTGACAGCTGTCAAAGGAGAAGCGGAAACGAAATGAATGAAGGCTACAAAAAGGGAAGATACACGAACCAGAAGTAAATAAGGAAGGGGAATCAGAGCAGTTACAAGGAATCTTTAGTTATAAATATGCCAATTACGGTTGTCTATGGTAACGGGCAATCAATAGAATTAATGCCTCTAATAAGCCCAAATTAAGTATGAGAACTGTTATGATTATATGCTCCTATATGAGGATAAGAATCTCATTTGTAAGGACAGGTTATGATTATTACTGAAATACATACTATAATTCTTTGATTTACTCTTCAAGTTTTAAGCCTTGATTTTGGGGAATGATTGTGAGTTCATTCCTTATTGTTCTTTGCTAATCGTATCCATTAATCTTTCTATTCTCCTTAAAATTGTTGAAAAATGAAGTAAATCTTGGTCATCAGTAACTCGTTTTCTTCTAAATATTGACTTTGACCGTGAAATCTATTTTTGGTTAAACAATCATGTGGCGTGGCCAGGTACACCTTAACTTCGTTGATCTTTCTTCTTCTTCTTCTACTTCTGTTTTTTCTCCTTGTTAATATTTTACTCTCTTTTATGCACCCAAGTGGACTAGTGACTAATAACGTGGGTTAAAAATTATACACTCTCATATATATATCTATATCTATATCTATATCTATACTATATTAAAAGTATGAAAGTCCTTAGCGAAATGTCGTTCGCCTTTTTTACCCTTAAAAATAGGTTTCATATTGAACAACATTGTAATTTAATTTACTTTCCTAATATCCAGCACATTAAAATCAACTAAACTTTTGGTTATTAAATATTTTCTTATTAAACTAGGCAAAAAGTCCTATTTAATATTTAGGACTTTAAAATCAATAAAATAAATTCTTATATAATTTTTTTTTCTTATTTTAAATTATAATATCTCATGTCTTATTTTTACTTTTAGGGTATATTATTCTTGCATCTCTTTAATTACATATTCATAATATTAAAGTCCTATATTTTATATTATATATTTTTCATCAACTACTTTTAAAAGTATCACGTTGAACATGAATATTTGTTCATAATATATTTAAACTCTAGAAAAAGGTTATAGCTCTTTTTTTTATTTGGTTTTGCATAAAACTTTTGTACACCTATACCGAGTTACTTGAACAAAAAGTCTTCATATCCTTTTCTATTCAATTTACTATTTAGCTAAAAATAAAATAAAGTATGTAGTATTATTCTATTGTATTCCTTTATTTTTGTTATTCGTTACACGGGCATGAATATATAAAATAAATTTTATCATCTTCTACTTCCATGAGTCGATCTGTATATTTTTATTTTTATTTTGGTTTAATGTGTAAGAAGCTATAAGTTATTATAAGATACATAAAAAATTATTTTTCATATTATGCTAGCTAGCATGAAAGACAAATGCATGGCTATGGACAATAGGGTGGCCGCATTCCCTCATTTATGTATGGGTCGAAATCTGTCTCAGTACTTGGGACGAAGCAGTATCGAGAAAAGAGTTGGTCGAGATCAACCAGGAGATGGCAAAGCCCGTGGTCGAGATGTAAAAGATGGTCGGTGTCAAGCGCCGTAAAAAGAGCTGTAACTGCTAGTTTATTAGGGCAGGATATTAAACAAAATATTCCATTGGATATATTTTTTATTTGTACTACTAGGATTTAGTGGAGGTATGTCCTATATAAATAGAAAAAAAGATAATGAATAGGGGCATGTGATATTCATTGTGATAAGAGCAGATTTTACAAAAAGATTCTCTCTCCCTTGAAAAGATATAAAGAACACCTTTTTAACAAGATTCATGTTCATATTATCCTGCACTTTTTTATCAGATCCGAGAAGGTTTCGAATATTCTAAGATTTGTCTTTCATTTATTATTGTCAGAAGGAATAATCACCTAGCTCATTATTTATTGGGTGAATCACTCCTCCTGTTTACTTAAATGCCATTTATTGCTATTTATTATCAATCTCTCTTCCATTATTGCTTATATTTTATGACTATTTAATGCTTGTTATTGTCAACCCCTTGCTGGATCTGTCCCACCTCATACACGTTTTCAAGATTCGCATCTAGAGATATTATCATTAACTAGGTTTAACTCGTTATTACACAAAAATAATAGTTTTAGCTTAAAGTTATACTTTTTGGTCAAATAATTTGGTGTCGTTTGTGTGGATTATCTAGTTAAATCTTTTAGTTTCTTCTAGATCTACAACTGACATTGGTTACTAACGTAAAAGAGGGGGAACACGAACAAGATCCTTTTCTCTCTGCATACATTGATCCAATTTGGCAGGTAACAGAGAAGAAAGAATGGGAATAATGAGTGACCTCCCAACCAACCTCATGAACATCATCAATGAGAGCTCTGAAGTAGTGGACGAGGATGCAACTCCCAATGCCTCCCCCAGGCGAGGTGGGTCACCCCTTCCCCACAGCAGCATCACAAAATCTCTTGGTAAGGGAGCTTCCACCTCCGTGGCGGAGGAGGCGCCACCAGCAATACAAAAGCTCCTAGAGGCCTGACTAACTGACACGCTAACTAGCACCTTCCATATGCCCGCTCGAGATGCGGCTACAGAAAACGCAAGGACTTGCGTTATACCACCAGCGGACGAGCAGCATGATCAACTCCCTCCTCCTCCTGCAACGACAAGTATTACTCACAATGTCATTAATAGTGCAAGTGACGACACTCTCGCAACCATTTTGAAAAGGATGGAGGAAATGGAAAATGAGAACAAGATACTTCGGGACCAAATGAGAGAACACCAACAAAGGGTCGATAAGATACCGGGCGCCCCCAAGTTCTTTCTGAAGAGAGATGCCAGTCAGTTCGTCGAGCAACCGTACAATGATGATGCCTCCACATATGCCATACCGAAAACTTTTAAAATTCCGCTTTGAAAGGCAATGACCATGTGGCTCACTGCGTCACCGCCGTGAATGGCAATGACCTCGCCAAGGAACAAATATCTTCCATTTTGTTAAAGAAATTCGATGAGACCCTCACGGGAGGAGCATTAACTTGGTGTTCACAATTGTTTGCGCGTTCTATTGAAACCTTCTAAGAAATGACCGATAAGTTCGTAACGGCCCATTCTTGGGCCAAAAGGGAAGAGGCGAGAGTAAACGACATATTTTCTATAATAATCTCCATGAGAAGGATTGAGGGACTTCCTCGTCCGGTTCAACCGGGTAAGAATGACCTTGTCGAATATATCGGAAGGGAAGTAAGTCGTTGCTTTTCAAAATGGGCTGAGCAGAAACAGTTCGAGGGAAACAAGAAAACTACTGAGTGGACTTATGAAGTACCCCCAACTACTTGGGATGAGATACACAATGCATATTGTGCCGAAGTCCGAGCAGATGAGATGACCTCAATGGGCCGACCCATCGACTGACCTCGATGCAAGAAGAATCCAGGAAAGACCGAAGAAATGATATTAGTAGCGATCTCGTGGCCTCGCGACCCAACCGGGAACGACATATACCATATGTCAGAACCGCCTCTGCGTCCTCATCCCGCCACGAATCAATAATAGGGACTCACCAGAACGAGAGATATATGCCGCATTTATTATCCGCTCATAATTTTTGTGTGTCACCTACAAAAATAGTCTACGCCTTGGAGATGCTTGGACCGAAGGTGAAGTGGCCACAAAATATGAGGCCAGACCCGAATACTAGAAAATCAGATGCCCTCTGCAAGTTCCATCAAGAGCGAGGACATAAAACCCGCCCTAAGACAGAAGGTCATAAACATGTTACGATAGGGACACCTCAAAGAGTTGCTGAGCGACCGAGGAAGGACCAACTTTGCCAGAGGACATGAACAACATCAAGGACCGCCGAAACGACCATCACTGACCCGTACCATCCACATGATCATTAGTGGAGGCGACTATGCTTCCATCAATAGTGTGAAGTTCACCACAACCCATAATCTCAAACGGTCGATCACCCACGAACAGTACGATGAACTCGAAGAAAGTATCATCTTCGATAAGTCAGATACCAACGGTTTGGTTTTCCCTCACTATGATGCTCTTGTTATATAGTTTATGAATTTTAGATACTGATGTGAGGCGCATTATGGTAGACGATGGGAGCGGTGCATGCATTATCCATCCTCGAGTACTTGCGCAAATGAAACTCAAGGATAAGAAAGTGTCGCGCTGCATGACACTAATGGGTTTTAACAATGCATTTGAGCGAACATCCTACGAGATCACACATTCCATCCTAGCCGGTGGCATCACTCTGCAAACCACATTCCATATCATGGACCAAGACACGACGAACAATGCCATAATAGGGCGACCATGGATACACACCATGAGAGCCATCCCCTCCAGCTTATACCAAGTCATCAAATTCCCAACTCCATGGAATATTCAGTATACGAGGGGAACAACGCACATCCCAGGAATGCTACCATTTCACCCTAGAGGCCTAGACTGTACAGCCACCTAACAAAAAAAGGACAAAGAAAAAGAGGCATAGCAATCAATAGGGTCGAGGTCGATGTGTGATGACAGCGAGGACGTCATCAGAGACCCCGATACGGTTGAAGCTGTAGAATCGACCATAGAGTACCTCGACCCCATTCAGTTAGATAGCAATGACCACAGCAAGAAAGCTTACATCGGCTGTAAATTCAAGAACCAGGTAAGTTTCGTCAATTCTTAACTGCTAATGTGGACTTGTTTGCTTTTAGCCATACAGATATGCTAGGTATCCCAAAGGAGATCGCCACACACAAATTGAACGTCGATCCGTTCCACCCCCCCGTTGAGGCAGGTTAGGCGTAAGTTCAACTTCGCAATTAATGACGTAGTGCACGAAGAGGTAGAAACATTATTGGAAAATGGCTCCGTCAGGGAATCGAAATACCCCCAATGGGTCGCCAACGTGGTCATGGTGAAAAGGAGAATGGCAAATGGCGGATGTGCGTAGACTTCACTGACCTAAACAAAGCATGCCCCAAGGATTCATTTCTATTTCCCCATATCGATCAACTCATCGACACAACGGCCGGGCATAAACTACTAAGCTTCTTGGACGCCTACTCGGGCTATAATCAGATCCTCATGGAGGAAGAAGATCAGGAAAAAACCACCTTTATCAACCATCAGGAGACGTACTGCTACAGGGTCATGCCCTTAAGGCTGAAAAATACGGGGGCGACTTATCAAAGGTTGGTGACGAAGATGTTCAAAGACCAACTCGGTAAAACAATGAAAGTATATATAGATGACATGCTGGTCAAATCCAAAAGGAAAGAAGATCACATCGACCACTTGAGAGAAACCTTTGGCATACACATACGGAATGCAACTGAACCCTAAAAATGTGCATTCGGCATGGCCTCAGGAAAATTCTTAGGTTTCCTAGTATCAAAGCGAGGTATCAAGGTCAATCCCGACCAAATCAAGGCCATCGAAGGGATACAAGAACACTTGACCACCAAAGAATAGGTTCAGAGGTTGACTGGCCGTATTGCCGCCCTTTCAAGGTTCATTTCACGATCATCTGATAGGTGCCATAAATTCTTCAATGTACTCAAAAAGGATAACGGCCTCCAATGGACCCCTGAGTGCGCCCAAGCCCTGAAGGATTTAAAGATGTACTTGGCATTGCCACCATTGCTTTCAAAACCAGAACCGGGGCAGCACCTCCTCATCTATCTCGCCGTATCCGAAGTAGCTGTGAGTGCGGTCCTGGTCCGGGAAAATAAAGGTACGCAGTCTCCCATCTATTATATTAGCAAAACACTAGTCGACGCCGAGACAAGATACCATCACCTCAAAAAACTGGCTCTGGCCTTAATCGTAGCTTCACGGAAGCTTAGACCATATTTCCAATGCCACCCCATCTCGGTCGTCATGACTTCCCCCTAAGAAGTATTTTGCTTAAACCCGAGCTATCATGCAGGTTGGCCAAATGGGCCATCTAAATGAGCAAGCACGATATCACATATCGGTCGCGAATAGCTATAAAATCATAATTCCTCGCAAACTTCATCGCCGACTTCAGCGCAAAAATAATGCCCGAAGTCGAAAAAGAAGTCGTCCATGCTTCTCCCCAAATGCAAGAACTCTGGGTCCTATACACTGACGGCGCATCTAACATGTCAGGGTCCGAGCTGGGACTCATACTCGAAGTCCCAACAAGCGAAGTGATTCGCTAGTCCATAAGATTCCCGGACATGACTAACAACAAGGTCGAGTATGAGGTCGTAATTATAGGATTAAGACTAGCACTCAAATATGGAGTGAAGTGGCTAAGACTGCGTTGCGATTCTCAACTCGTGGTCAACCAAGACACAAGGACTTTCCAAATCAAAGAACAAAGGTTACAAAAGTACCAGACCGAAATCTGCAAGCTGCTACCCGAGTTTGACGAATGTCAACTCGACCAGATCCCTCGAGCATAGAATACAAAGGCGGATGGCCTCGCCAAATTAGTCACAGCCAGCAAAAACATTGCAACCGGAAATAGAAGCATAGTTCATCTTTTCAATTCACCAATATATCTAACCGAGGTAAGAATCATAAAACTAACTTGGGACTGGTGCAACCGTATTGTTACATACTAGCAGGACAGGATACTCCCAGTTGATAAAAAAGAATCCAAGAAATTGCGGATGCAAGCAGCAAGGTATAACATCATTCACGACGACCTGTACAAGAGGATGTACGATGGCCCTCTGGAAAAATGCTTGAGCCCAGATCAGACGTGGTGCGTCCTTTAGGAAGTACACGAAGGCCACTATGGAGCTCATTCCGGCAATCGGGCTTTGGTCAGATGCCTCATACGGGCAAGGTATTACTGGCTCACCATGAAAAAAGAGAACGCGAATTTCGTCAAACAATACGATCAATGCCAGAAGTATGCCCCAATTATTCACCAAGCAGGCGAACACCTACACTCAGTGACTTCCCCTTGGCTGTTCATCAAATGGGGAATAGGCATCGCAGGCCCTCTCCCGGCAGGACGAGGTAACATATGATTTCTTTTGGTTTTTACGGATTATTTCTCTAAATGGGTAGAAGCAGGAGCATTCCCCCAAATACACGAACAAGAAGTGATTGCCTTCATATGGAAAAATATCATATGTTGTTTCGGTCTCCCCAAAGAGATCATCTGCGACAACATACCCCAATTTCGGGAAAAAAGGTCGCTGAGGTTTTTGAAAAATGGCACATCAAAAGAATACTCTCAACGCCATACCACCCTGTGGGCAACGGACAAGTGGAATCCTCTAACAAATCGATACTGAACATTATGAAGAAGAAACTCGAAGGCGCCAGAGGGTTGTGGCCAGAAATATTACCAGAAGTACTATGAGCTTACCGAACAATGCCGAAGACGAGCACGGGAGAGACAACCTACTCATTGGTCTATGGGACTGATGCAGTAATACCGGTCAAAGTCGAGGAGCCTAGCCTAAGATACTCCTACGAAAGCGGACCCAGTAACAATGAAAGCAGAAGGCAGGAGCTCGGCGAGGTCGAAGAACAAAGAGATATGGCCTACGTAAGGATGATCGCCCAAAAGCTGAGCAGAATGCTATTATAACAAAAAGGCAAAAATCAGGCCACTCAAAATTGGGGACTACGTGCTTAAAGCTAAAACACAAGCGAGCAAAGATCCACGAGAAGGTAAACTAGGAATAAATTGGGACATCCCATACAAAATCACGACAACAACGAACAAAGGGTCATTCCAACTAGAAACAATGGAAGGAAAGCTACTACCAAACAACTAGAACATTGCACACCTCGAGTACTTCAAGTTTTAAGAGATAAAGCGTCCTCAAAGTCGTACTCTTTTTCCCTCACTCGAGTTTTGTCCCAATTGGGTTTTCTCGAGGAGGTTTTTAATGAGGCGACGGGGGGACACTTCAGGTTGAAGTACGCACAGGCCGTCTAGTTCATTACTCGACCTCTCAATACTTCTCCAGATCGACCAATGAAGGGACTCGATAGACTAGGACTGGGACTGGGACTGAAATGCCAGCCAACGCCCGAAAAAATATGTAAATTTCTCCAAGTGTATGAACAAAGCACAAAAGTCTATTTCTATTTCTCCAAATGTACAACCAAGGCAACATTTTCTTAAAAATCACAACACCGACAAATGTCGCACCTAGGGGCATGCCTAACCGGCCCTCGGCCATAACTAAGTATAGGTTATATTCGACCTCGTTCGAATCAACACCTACCGGCCCTCGACCATAACTGAGTATAGGTTATATTCGACCTCGTTCAAATCAACACTTCACCGGCCCTCGGCCATAACTGAGTATAGGTTATATTCTACCACGTTCGAATCAACACCTAACCGGCCCTCGATCATAACTAAGTATAGGTTATATTCGACCTCATTCGAATCAACACCTAACCGGTCCTCGGTCATAACTGAGTATAGGTTATATTCGACCTCGTTCGAATCAATACCTAACCGGACCTCGGCCATAACTGAGTATAGGTTATATTCGACCTCATTCGAATCAACACCCAACTGGCCCTCGGCCATAACTAAACATACAATATGTTCGACCTCGCTCGAACTAACATCTACTGGCCCTCGTCCATAATCAAACTTAGGTTTTGTTTCAACCTCGATCGAACTAACACCTTTTGACCCCGCGGCCGTAGTTAAACTAAGAATATGTTCAACCATACTCGAGCTAAGTGATTACGACTAAGAAAACCAAGCAACAAGATCAAAAAGTATACAAGCTCGAACTGAAGAAAAAGAATCAGGTACAAATAACAAAATTGGTATTTCATACTTAGAATATTTTTTACAAAGGCTCGAAAAGACGCCCACAAAAAACGCACAAGTTTGCGGCAAAATAAAAAGAAGCAAAAGAAAAACTACTAATCGCCGCCAGGACTAGCAGCGCCATCGGCCTGATCACCTAGGTCATCCCCATTTGTCCCTTCACCACCGCCATCGCCCTCAGGATACTCATCCCCATACTAGGAGTCCTCTTCAATCCAATACACGCCCGCATACCCCTCATCGTCACCGGCCTCCGGTGTAGCAGGATCGTAGACACAAGCGACCCGCGCTCCACATTCCTTAACACGAGCATCTTCGAGGACGGCTTTTGAAATAGTTCCTGCCCTCATCAGATCTCTAAATATATACAGATGGGCCTCGACGTGAATCCACTCCTCATACAAATCTCGAGGAACATCAGGGAAATTAGAAGTGCGGGAAGAGGATGGTCGAGCCAGTAATTGTGCCTTCTCGGCCTCAAGAGTGGCGACTCGATCACAAAGGCCAAAAGCCTTTTTCTCTAATTCTCCAATCTATTCATCAAGCCACTCTTATATGAGCCTGGCCGT
>AWOL01S0034532.1:73793-84037 GCA_000715115.1 Nicotiana otophora | reverse complement strand
CATTGATCAGTGATAGCAGTACACTCTTTTCAGCTGATTTGGTGAGCCCCACTTCATTTCGGGGTCATGTATCTTTTGTTTCTCAAGTACTGTGTTTTGAGGTATAGCCGGGGCCTTGTTGGCGGCATTTCCATATTACTCTTCTATTGTACTTAGAGGCTCCGTAGACATGTTGTGGGTTATGGTTGATGTCGGGAATTGAACTAGAAATGTCGGTACTTGGAAATTATGTTTTTCATTAATTCTATAAACTCGTAATGTTTTAGAAATTATGAATGAAGCTACTAATGTGAATGAAAAGGAAGTTGTTAATAAAATCTTTTCAGTGATTGATTAATGGATTACATCTCCTCTTTATTCATGGATGAGTTTGGGTAGAAGTAAGTCTAATAGGCTTGCTCGGCTAGGTTCTCTCGGTTGAGCGCCGGTTGCGCTCCCTGAGTTTGGGGCGTGACAACAAGACATGTGATCGGTGATAAATCTGTAGAAATATAAATAGTTTAATTTTTGTTGTTTGTAGTAGATAGTATGGTTATGTAATTGTGGTACATAAATAAAAAGTTATGATTTGATAATGATGTTTACTATAATATATTTTGTTTATGTCATTTTGAAGAATATGGATAATCCTAAGATTATGTTTGGATCAAAGACCAATCATGAAGATATTTGTGTAATTGATAGTGGAACAACTCATGCCATATTCAAAGATCAGAAATACTTTTCTTATTTGCATAAGGAAAAAGTAATTTTTTCAACAATTTATGGTAATATAAGTTTGATTGATGGCTCCGGAAGAGCCACTATATTTCTGTCTAAGAGAACAAAACTTATTATAGACAATGCATTATTTTCCTCCAAGTCCCGAAGAAACTTGTTGAGTTTNAAATGTTTCTACAATTTCTGGTAATATAAGTTTGATTGAAGGCTCCGGAAGAGCTATTGTATTTCTGTCTAAGGGAACAAAACTTATTATAGACAATGCATTATTTTCCTCCAAGTCCCGAAGAAACTTGTTGAGTTTTATAGATATCCGCCGAAATGGGTATCATGTTGAGACGATAGATGAAATGAATGTGGAATATCTTTTTATTACAAAGAATGTTTCTAGCCAAAAGTGCATTGTAGAAAAGTTACCAACTTTATCTCCTGGATTATATTATTCAAAGATTAGAACAGTTAAAGCACACTCTATCGTAAACCAGAAGTTTACATATTCAAATACTTTTGTGCTTTGGCATGGCCGTTTGGGCCATCCTGGATCAATAATGATGAGACGAATTACTGAAAATTCGAGCGGGCATCCATTAAAGAACCTGAAGATTCTTACAAATGATAAATTTTCTTGTGATGCTTGTTATCAAGGCAAAAATGATCACTAGACCATCACCAATGAAGATTGACATTGAATCCCCTGCCTTTTTAGAACGCATACATGAGGATATATGTGGACTTATTCACCCACCAAGTGGGTTGTTTAGATATTTTATGGTCCTAATAGATACATCTTCAATATGATCTCATGTGTGCCTACTATCATCTCGCAACCTGGCGTTTGCAAAGCTATTAGCCCGAATAATTCGATTAAGGGCACAATTCCCAGATTATTATATAAAGGCTATTCGACTTTGATAATGCTGGAGAATTCTCATCTCAAGCTTTTGATGATTATTATCTATCAGTTGGGATAAAAATTGAACATCATGTAGCTTATGTTCATACTTAAAATAGTCTTGCAGAGTCATTTATTAAACGCCTGTAATTGATAGCAAGACCACTATTAATGAAAACAAAATTGCCCACTACTGTTTGGAGACATATTATCTTGCATGCAACATCACTTATCTGTCTCAGACCGACACATTACAATAAATATTCTCCGGCACAATTAGTTTTTGGTCATGAACCAAATATTTCTCATCTACGAATTTTTGGATGTGCTGTGTATATGCTAGTATAACCACCACAACGCAGTATGATGAGCCCACAGAGAAGGTTAGGAATATATTGGGTTTGAATCACCCTCTATTATTCGCTATCTTAAACCATTGACAGGAGATTTATTTACTTCTCGATTTGCAGATTGTGGGTTTGATGAAATATATTTTCCACAATTAGGAGGAGAGAAAAAGAAAATCAAAAGAGAAATTGTGTGAAAAGTTTCATCATTATCTCATTTTGATCCACGTACCCCTATATGTAATCAAGGGGTCCAAAAGATCATCCATTTACAAAATATAGCAAATCAAATGTCAGACGCATTTAATGATTTGAAAAGGACAACTAAGTCACATATCCCAGCAAATCAAATGCCTATCCGAATTGATGTCTCAGTAGGCCCATCTACTAGTAAGAGAGCTAGTGAACCTAAAGCACGCCTGAAGTGTGGTAGGCCTTGTCACGACCTAAAATCCACTAAAGGTCATGATGGCGCCTAACATTGTCATCAGGAAAGCCAACGGTGATTCACCAATTTAACCACTCATTTTAGTAATTTGAAATCATAATTTTCATGAAATAAATAGTATAAAGTGGAATATACAGGGGAGAAATATTAATAACTATCTGATCTGCAATGACAAACAATAGTAGGAATGTAACGACCTGGCCAGTCATTTTGAGAGTTAGAGCCCTGAACCCCTATTAACTGCTTTCCCCATATCTATTTTTGCTATTGTGACTTGCCGAGATGATTGGTTTTGAGTTTCGGAGTGTTTTGGGACACTTAGTCCCTAAATGAGAGCTTAAGTCTTAGAATTTGAACCGTAGTCAGAACTGTGTGAAAATAGTTTCGCAATAGAATTTTGTCGATTTTGTTAGCTCCGTTGGGTGATTTTAGGCTTAAAGGCGTGTCCGGAATGTGTTTTGGGGGCCCGAAGCTCATTTAGGCTTGAAATAGCGAAAGTCAAAATTTTAGAGTTTTGGACCGGTAGTGAAAATTTTGATATCGGGGTCTGAATCTAATTTCGCAAGTTGGACTAGGTCTGTAGTGTTGAATATGACTTGTGTGCAAAATATGGGATCAATCGGACGTGGTTTGGTTGGTTTTGGCATCGGTTGTCGAATTTGGAAGTTTTAAGTTCTTTAAGTTTGAATCGGAGGATGATTTGTGATTTTAGCATTGTTTGATGTGGTTTGAGGATTTGACTAAGTTCGTATGGTGTTTTAGGACTTGTTTGTATATTTGGTTGAGGTCCTGGGGGCCTTGGGTGTGTTTCGGATGCTCAACGGGTCATTTTTGGACTTAGAGAAGTGGTAGATTTCTGGTGTTTTATTGTAGAAAAACTCCTTCATCGCGTTCGCTAGAGGTGGCTCGCGATCGCGTAGAGCATCTGGGAATGGAAGCTAAGTTGTTCTTCTCGTTCGCAATGGCTTTCCCACGTTCGCGAAGGTGTAGGACATTAAGCCTACGCGTTCGCGATATGGTCCTCGCGTTCGCGTAGAGGAACGGGGCTGAAGGAGCTTCGGGCATTAAGCCCACGCGTTCACGAAGAGGTTCCCGCGTTCATGAAGGGACGTCAGTGGAAGGTACGCATTCGCGAGAGTCCCCTTGCGTTCGCGAAGGAGGAATTTTGAGCCAGTGGAAGATTATTCATCGCATTCGCGATCGTGATGTCGCGTTCGCAAAGAAAAATGCACCTGGGCAGAATTTAAAGTTCAAAAACGAGGGTTGAGTTCATAACACAAAAATTTGATTGAGAGCTCGGTAGAAGGCAAAATTTGGAGAGATTTTCGGAGGAAGTTTTTGGGTAATGATTTCTAACTCCTTTATGGTTATATTCCACTAATCTATGGTTGATTTCATCATTTAATTTCGGATTTTGTGGTTGAAATTGGAAAAGATTTGGAAGAACTTCTTCAACAAAGATTTCGAGTTATGAAAGGGGATTTGTGGTCAGATTTGAGTAATTTTTATATGGTTAGACTCGTGAGTGAATGGGTGTTCGTATTTTGTGACTTTTACCTGATTCCGAGACATGGGCCCCACGGGCAATGTTTTAGTTAATTTCGGAATTTTTGTTAAAGTGTTGATTTCATTAATTAGATGAGTCTATTATGGTTGTATTTATGATATGTAATTGCTTTTGGCTAGATTTGGGGCATTCAGAGCCGGATATTCGTGGGAAAGGCATTGTGACCGATTGATTGAGCTTGGTTCGAGGTAAGTGGCTTGCCTAACTTTGTGTGGGGGAAATACCCTTAAGATTTGGAACTATTGTGATATGTGAGCGCCGTGTACGTGAGGTGACGAGCACATACACGGGCTAGTTATGATAAAACCCGATTTTCTTACCGAGCAGCAACATGTTTTCCTGTTATTTTGAGTTATACCATTTAATGAGTACTAATCTATTTTCATTCTTAATTGAGTTATTCCAATATGTGTAGCTATCATGTTTAGTCTAATACAATATGTCTATGTGTCTTAATTGTTTATGTGAATTCTGTGCAGCATGCTTAGTGAATTTCATGCTTCTTCCATGTCAGGTACTTAGTCTAAATTGTAAGAATTTCGTGATGTAGTTGTATTTCTATCATTCACACTGCATATTTACTTTGGGACTACGGAACGGTATTTCGAAAAATCCCCCTGTACTGCATATTTACTTTGGGACTACGGAACGGTATTCTAGGAGATCCCCATGTACTGCATATTTACTTTGGGACTACGGAACGGTATTCTAGGAGATCCCCATGTACTGCATATTTACTTTGGGACTACGAAATGGTATTCCGGGAGATCCCTCTGCATATTTACATTTGGGACTACGAGATGGTACCTCGGGAGATCCCCTGCTGTGATTTCTGTGTACTGAGCTGTTACCTTCTATGATTTCATTATTGTAAAATTTCAGCCTTTATTTTATTGCGGTATTACACTCTATATTGTTTTTATTATATATTTATCAGTAGGGCCCTGACCTGACCTCGTCACTACTCGACCGAGGTTAGGCTTGGCACTTACTAGGTACCGATTGTGGTGTACTCATGCTACTCTCTGCACATGTTTTTCATGTGCAGATCTAGGTGCACCTTATCAGTCGCACTATCAGTGAGCCGGGACAGCTTTGGAGACTTCAAGGTATATCTGCCGCGTCTGCAGACCTCGAAGTCCCCTTCTACTCTTTCTCATGTCCGTTATCTTTTGTATTCTCCTTGTTAGATTCTGATGTATAGAGACACTAGATATTTCCTTTTGTAGTTTGTGATTCACGATCTTCCGGGTTTTGGGATTTGTTGTGTATTTTTGAATAGTTGGTTAAATTTATATTTTTATATCACTATTCCGCAAAAATGTTAGGCTTACCTAGTTGTAGTCACATGGAGGGGAAATTGGATAGTGACAAGGAAACCCCAAAATCCGGTGCCACAAGTACATGAGTATCAACTAGGAAATATAATAAAATACAACATATGTCTAGAATATAAATTAGACAGGAAAAATATAAATAACTATAATAGAGACTCTGTATGCTGCGGAGCGTAACATGGAATGCAGCTGACGGTAAAGTCCCCGCAATAGCCGTGTCGTTGCGCCTAAAATACAATCAAACATATAAGTACATGCACAAGAGTGCATCAAGTGTAATATGAGTACGTAAATCAATGCATACCCATTAAGTATCTAGCCTAACCCAAGAGAAGTAGTAACGAGGGGTCGACATCGATACTTACTAGAAGTGTAACGACCCAACCGGTCGTTTCGACTTTTAGAACCCCATTCCCTAAAATAAAACTCCCTGAATGTGTTTTTAATGATTTATGACTTGCAGGGATGGTTGGTTCGGGATTTGGATGTGTTTGGGCTGAAATCGGAACACTTGGTTCCTTAAGTTAACCTTAAAAGGCCAAGTTTGACTTCGATCAACATTTTGAGAAAACGACTTCAGAATCGGGATTTGACGGTTTCAATAGGTTCGTACGATAATTTCGGACTTGGGCGTATGTTCGAATAGAGTTTTGGATAACCCTGGAGTGTTTTGGCGCTTAATAGTGAAAATCAACTATTTGAAGGTTTAAAGTTCTTTAAAATTGGTTTGGAGTAGGTTTTTGAGTAATTAAAGTCCGTTTGGAATTTCGAGTTTAGGAATAGTTCCGTATAGTGATTTAAGACTTGCACATAAATTTTTGTGTCATTCCGAGGAGTTTAAGTATATTTCGGCACATTGGAAGTAAATTGAAGAACTTGAAATTCCTAAGTTTGAATCAATTTGGTTTAGGGTATGATTCTTAGATTTGATGTTGTTTTATGCATTCCGAGAGTTCGAGCGAGTCCATTTTATGATTTCAAACCTATTGATATGTTCGGGCGGGGCCCAGGGGTCCCGAGTGTTAACCGAACGAGGCTCGGACCAATTTTGGAAAATTGAGCAAGGGCTGAAGCTCCTAGCTACTGTCATAATCGCACCTGCGCTTGGACAGCCGCAGGTACGAGCCACCAATCGCAGGTGCGAACGAGAGAAGCCTGCCCAGCCATCGTAGATGCGAAGCATTTGGCATGGCCTTGTGCGCAGAAGCGGAAAAATGCGCAGGTGCGAAGGGATGGGCGCATCTGCGCTTACGCATAAGCGAACATTTCTTCCGCACGTGCTGAACCAGGAAAAGAAGGAAAATGTGCACCTGCGAGAAATTTCTGCAGGTGCGAAAGCCGCATGTGCGGTACTCCTTCCGCAAGTACGAAAAACCTGTCTGGGCAGAACCTTAAAACTGAAGAAAACTCACTCCATTTCTTTTTTATTTTTCATCCATTGTTGGGAGATTTCAGAGCTCTTTGTGAGGAGTTTTCAACTATCAACTTGGAAGTAAGTTAGTTTCTACATCCCTTGAGTTAAATACATAGATTATAAGTAGATTATAACTAGTAAATCTTAGAAATCAAAGATTTAGATGAAAAACCTAGATTTTTATAAAGAAGAGATTTTAACCACGAAAATAGTTATGGAATTGGGTAAAAATTATATATTTAGGTTCTTGAGATTATGGGTAACGTTTTCATCCAAAAATTTCCAGAATCCGAGCATGTGGGCCTCGGGTGAATTTTAGGAATTTTACCATTTTGTATAAGGTAATTTATTTAATAGATAAATTTCGAATCATTTAGAATATATTAATTATTTTGTATAATATTTGGATAGTTTCGGATTTTTCGGCGTCGAATCGAGAATTCAACGCGATGTGGTAATCGGAAAGTGGACTTTGAGACAAGGTAAGTCTCTTGTCTAATCTTGTGAGGGGAAAATTACCCCATAAGGATTAAATTGAATAATTGTTGCTAATTGCGGGGGCTACGTACGCACGAGGTGACGAGAGTTCGTGCGTAGCTACTATTAATGCTAAAGTCCGGGTAGTTTAGGACTCAAAGCATGAACTACTTGTGTAAATTATATTTTTTGTTTAATTAATATTAATTGATATATATGAATATATTGTGAATTGTTAGATAAAGATATTAAAGGATAGAAATCTCATATGTTTGATTTTCTGTTTAAATTAATTAATTGTTAAAAGAAATTATTCTTCCTCCCGAATTTATCTTATAATAAATATACTCTCCTTCCGGAGGTACATAAGAAAATGTCCTCCTTTCTTGTGGAGCGGGTCGAACGCCTCGGCAGGATAGATGCATCTATGGATCACGCCGCACGTCCCTCGGCAGTGTACACGACACTCTGTATCGGGCCGTACGTTCTCGGCAGAAATCGTGCTTAATAATAATAATAATCATACGATTCCTTAATAGTTTATTGCAGCTTGTGAGTTAATTGATAATTTGGAAATCATTGGAATTTATTTAATTATCATTCCTACTTGTTAAGAATTATTGTTATTCCTGTAAATGAGACTAATTGATAAATTAAAATTTATTGAAATTGAATTGCAGTTTGCAAAGTTATTTGATAAATTGGAAGTTTTATTGAAATTGCATGATTTAATTAATAAATTGGAAAATTGTTGCATTTGAAGAATTCTTATTATTTCTGCTAATTGAATAAAATTATTGTTAACTCTGTGAACCATGCTGATTTGAATAATTATAATTTATTCGAATTATTATTATTGACCCATAGTGAGTGTCAAAGTCGGCTATCTCGTCTCTGCCACTTCGAGATTAGGCTTGATACTTACTCGATACATGTTGTTTTCGTACTCATATTGCACTTGCTGCACATTTTATTGTGCAGGTACGTATATGTATAGCGGCCTTGTGGGCGCAGAGGTGTGGTTAATAATTGTGGGGGACATAAGTGAGCTGCATTCTATATTACGATCCGCAGCTAATAGAGTCTCCTTCAGAGTCATTATATTTTCATGTCTAATTTGTATTCTGGACAAATGCTGTATTTTAATTATAATTCCCTAGTAAATGCTCATGCACTTGTGACACCGGGTTTTGGGAATGGTTGTGAATAGTTTAGAAATTCAGTTGCTAAAAATATTTATCATTTACTCTATGAGTTTTATCTTTATTATTTCATTTTGAAATTTTGATTTCAAAAATACGAAATGGGTAATTAAGTGAAGTTTGTATTGTTGGCTTGCCTGATAGAGGTGTTTGGCGCCATCACGGCCTTAATGGATTTTGGGACGTGACAACATAGTATCAGAGCACTAGGTTCACTTAGGTCTCACGAGTCATGAGCGATTCTAGTAGAGTCTTGCGGATCGGTACAGAGACGTCTGTGTTTATCTTCGAGAGTCTACAGGGCTGTTAGGAATACTTCCCTTCTTGATTCCTCATCGTGCAATTCGATTCCTTTAAGGCTTATGCCTATATTTCTTTCATATTCTATCTTATGCGACATGAAGCGCTTGTTATACATTGAGGATCGAGGAAATTTGTAATGGTACTATAGATATAGTGCGGGATGCTTCTCCCTGTATAATTAATTGGGCTATTGTCGTCGCCTTGCAGAAGGACTCTCTATCATTTCAAATTAATTATCAGTACTAGCTAAGGTTTTGAGATTTGGCATTGATTGTTATGACGATTCGTGCGTTGTTATCGCATAGTGTTTATGAAATGGTAAAATGCCCGTCTATGTGTCAGGGCAGTAAACGACTTGAAAGAAGGTTTTCTCAGTACATGATTCATAGGTTCCATGTTTTACTTTCAGCGGAGAAAAGGCAATCGGACTATGAATGTTCAGGTTTGGGGTTGATGGAGTAACGAAGCTTGATATTTTTGAGTGTGGTAGAATTCTAAATTTTGATGTGGTGTCGTCGCCTTGTAAAATGCGTTAAGGTTCGCCAGTATTATAGTTTTCTTCAACTCGCCTTCAAGACGGGGTGTTAGGAATTGGTATAGGGGAAGCAGTCGTTAGAGATCGCGGTGCATAGTGATTCAGGATCGAAGCAGCATTTCTAGTATTGATGTCTCGAGAAGGATGATCGTTAGAAAGGTTTAAAGTTGATAACGAGCTATTGGTTCAAGTGCTACAGAGACGGATTTTGAGTTAAGGCAACAACAGGGCAGCGAAGGATGAGGAAGGACATGTGGAAGGTGCCCTGCGGTGGTTAGGTTTTGAAAAGGCCAAGTGTAAGAAAACAGAAGCAGAGTAGTTGCTTAAAGGAGATGGTTGACCAAAGTGTGAGAGTGGCAAAGTAGCATATGAGTTACGTGGTAGGATAACTACACGACGTGAGGAAAGTCTGGAGTGATTTGGGGTGTAAACTGGACAGTGACTAGGTCTACGGACTTAAGTTGTAATATTAGCTGCTATATTGAGGAAGATTGGATACAACAGGAGGGAGTTTCTTGATATGAAGAAGGATAAAACATGACTTTGGATTGGAATGTATTGTCTCATATCTAGTTAACGTCCATGAGGAGTGAACGGACTGGAGCAGCTGCTGAATGAGCTCGGACTCAGGATGATCTACTGATTTCGTAGTAATTGCACCTAGTGCAGCGATGTTGGAATATGTCAGCATGTAATTTCCACAGGTGGGTTATCTCCTGTAAGCAGGTTAGCGGTCGCGTGGTGTTGACAAAGCTTCTGCAAAGAATTCTACTGGCTACCCGGTAAGAGATTTAATATGTAAATGTGGCTAGTGGTTCGGAGTGTTTATTAAAGGTTAATAGAAAGATTTTGGGAACATTTGGCGAGTTGCATGTGCAGGATCATGTCAACAATGAAGAAAGAATCTCGGTGGATTCCAAAATTTTGTCATTGTAGCTTCAAGCTAAGTGGGAGAGCCCCACCGTCTATGATTGGATTGCGTAGTGTCAACTTGTGCGGTTT
>AWOL01S0034532.1:51842-73651 GCA_000715115.1 Nicotiana otophora | reverse complement strand
AAAGAAAACATCAGTGGTAATTTGAGCAAAGTATTTGGGGAATGTGTGCCATATTTGGCCTTATCAATTCATATTCAGGTTTTTGGAAGACTCAGAATTTATGCTTCGTGTAGATGTAATGCACAGGAAAGCGAAATAGTCGGATGTTTCCTTGATAAAGTGTCCATGTGCTAGCAAGGCATTGGAATTGATCATGTTTGGGAACAAGTCAAAGCAAGTGACTCTCAATAACGGTCCTAGTGGATTCAAAAATTTAAAGTGTGGTGTCTAAGGATCTCGAGTCTATAGTATGGTTGAGTATCGAGCTTTTGCAGCAGATTATGAAACGGGGCTTGGAATACTCTGCGTATCTTCAGATTGTGGAGTAGCATTAGAAAAAGGAAGAAGATAACTTCGGATTCATAAAAGAAGTATCAGAATGGGTGTACCAGTTAAAGATGTAAAAAGTGCGCACAAGAAGGGATATGAGATAATTAGTGGGTTTTGAAATAGCGTGGTCTCGTGAAATAAGGTCACTTGGGATGAGTGCGGATTTGAGTTCGTCATGTAATGAATGGAGCTATTATTATTTCTAAGGCAAGTTGAGAGTAAATTGAGAAAAAATGGATCAGCTAACAATGGTTGAATCGGCACGATAGTGGCAATGATCAGTTCCTTCAGCGCATTGAATTATGCATATGATTTGTAGCGGTACGTGCGAGGCTTGACGGCCGCCGTAATTGATTTTATTTGGAGAAATTCAAGTATTATAACATGTTATATGTAGAGGGATCCCAGAAGAGTTATGGTGGTTTATACCACTACTTGAGGCCAGTATTTTCTAGGGATATGGGAATTCAGTCACGTATTGCAATAGTTCTCTTGAAATGAGTTAAGAAGAAGGTTTCTATATGATGAAGTGTTTACCTATTAGTGGTTCGGGAGTTATGATGGAATTCTTATACTTCTGCGCATTAGCGTGGTTAAGTGCACTAAGTAGCATGGGATTTAAAAGTTGAGGATTTAAGATTTCGGTTCGGTGTTGACAAGGATGTCAAGAGCTCGGATGAGCAGGAAAAGGATTTAGATGTTTAAAGTAAGATGGTATTGTTTTTGGCATCATCTAAGGTCGATGTCAGGTGTAAGAGACCTTGTGTATTGATTTGTGGATTCTTCTGATGCTTTACAGCATTAGTGTAACCGGTAGCATGGAAGTGTAGACTTGTTACCTGGTGCAGAAGGTCGTGGGAGTGTGTCTCACGGAAAGATTGTGTAAGAGTGACAGGTAGTCACTTGATTTAGTGAAGATTGAAACCAAGTATAAAGATTATGGTAATATCGTTGATTCAAGAATTTATGCCTGGAGGGCGCTCGGTTCATTTGTTTGTGGACTGTGGAAGTTTGTTCCGATTATGACGGCTATTCTTGTGTGTTATGGGTAAAAGGGTTATTATGGCTCCTTGAAAGGTTATTAGCCTAGTACGGTGCGATCAGAATCGGCTAGAGGTCTGTGCATGGATTTAAATATGAATACGGGCTCTATATCAGGCCAGATGTGTTCATTTCAGCATGAAAGCTCCCTATGGAGGAGTATTCGGATGTTGGATGTCGTTTCGTCGTCGGTTATTTCATGTAATACTATATTGTACCGTGTGAGTTATGAAACGGCTTGATAAATTTCTTATGTGATGAGGTTCCGCGTAGCGATGGTGTTATGTGAGCAGGATGACTTTCGAGATTCAGATCATATATCGCACCCTAGTGGTGCTTGAGTTTTGTAGCGTATGGCGTTGTCGGTCCTTCCAAGGATGGTATTATGCACTTGGCGTGCTTGTGTACGATGTTCGGATATTTTGTAAGTAATGAGCATTCTAGCTCGGTAAGTATTTTCTTATAGATTCTTTTTGTGCGGATCGGGTTGCACACCGCAACAGTGTGATGTNTTATGCACTTGGCGTGCTTGTGTCCGATGTTCGGATATTTTGTAAGTAATGAGCATTCTAGCTCGGTAAGTATTTTCTTATAGATTCTTTTTGTGCGGATCGGGTTGCACACCGCAACAGTGTGATGTTGAGTACAGCTCCCTATATTCTATTTTATGTGTTTTGTGTCCCATTTTATGAGGAAGGTCCATGACACCTTTTCAGTTGTTTAATTAGTCACGTGGGTTGAGTAATCCTTTTCATAGTCTGTTTTCCTTATGTATCGCAATCGAGTCCGTAGCTTATTAGCTCATTGTGGCGTCATATGAGACTTTTTGTCATGTCTGAGGTAGCTTATTGCCTGAGCAGCTTATACTAAGTGAGACAAGGTTATTGGATCCGGGATCAGTACAATCGGATTATATGAAGTATAATAAAGAGCAAATATCATTATTTGGTCCATAATGAGGCAGTGGTTCTTGTCAGAAAGAGAAAGTCAATAATTTGTTGACCCAGCAGTTGGTTATGAATTTCTACACATTTCTTCCATCGTGGAAGCAGTTCAAGAGTTGGAATAGGAATTATAGGTATCATAAGGTGTGTTGTGAACATCCGATTCATGGAATTTCGGCTATTGTTATCGGAGGATGATATTATGATCATGTGAATGGTGCAGTGCATGGTCTAAATTCAACCAAGGTATGCAACCCTGTATTGGTGCATCGTGTAGTGATTGATACGACACTCATAAGTTGGAACCATGCATGGTGGGGAATTCTGAATGTTAGAATTGGGCTCTAAGGCTTATTTGCCTAAATAAAGTGGAGAATTTTCAGATTGGCTAGAGTTAATATACTCAACTGAGTTGTGGTAGTATGGGTAGGTGCACGAGGTGTTAAACAATAATTTTGGATAACTCCGGAACACTCTTTAGCACGTTCGAGGATGAACGTATATTTAAGTGGGGAGAGAATGTAACGACCCAACCGGTCGTTTTGATATTTAGAACCCCGTTCCCTTAAATAAAACTCCCCGAATGTGTTTTCAATGATTTATGACTTGCGGGGATGGTTGGTTCGGGATTTGGATGTGTTTGGGTTGAAATCGGAACACTTGGTTCCTTAAGTTAACCTTAAAAGGCCAAGTTTGACTTCGGTCAATATTTTGAGAAAACGACCTCGGAAACGGGATTTAACGGTTCCAATAGGTTTGTATGATGATTTCGGACTTGGGCGTATGTTCGAATCGGGTTTTGGATAACTCGGGAGCATTTTGGCGCTTAATAGTGAAAATCAACTATTTGAATGTTTAAAGTTCTTTAAAATTGGGTTGGAGTAGGTTTTTGAGTAATTGAAGTCCGTTTGGAATTCCGAGTTTGGGAATAGTTCTGTATAGTGATTTAAGACTTGCACGCAAATTTTCTTGTCATTCCGAGCAGTTTAAGTATATTTCGGCGCATTGGAAGTAAATTGAAGAACTTGAAATTCCTAAGTTTGAATCAATTTGGTTTAGGGTATGATTCTTAGATTTGATGTTGTTTTATACGTTCCGAGAGTTTGAACGAGTCCGTTTTATTATTTTAAACCTGTTAGTATGTTCGGGCGGGGCCGCGGGGGTCCCGAGTGTTAACCGGACGAGGCTTGGACCAATTTTGGAAAATTGAGCAAGGACTGAAGCTCCCAGCTACTGTCATAATCGCACCTGCGCTTGGACAGCCGCAGGTACGAGCCACCAATCGCAGGTGCGAACGAGAGAAGTCTGCCCAGCCATCGCAGATGCGAAGCATTTGGCACACCTGCGAACGCGCAAGTGCGATGGCCTTGTGCGTAGAAGCGGAAAAATGCGCAGGTGCGAAGGGATGGGCGCACCTGCGCTTGTGCGTAAGCGAACATTTCTTCCGCAGGTGCGAAACCAGGAAAAGAAGGAAAATGCGCACCTGCGAGGAATTTCCGCAGGTGCGAAAGCCACATGTGCGGTACTCCTTCCGCAGGTGCAAAAAACCTGTCTGGGCAGAACCTTAAAATGGACGAAAACTCAGTCCATTTCTTTTTTATTTTTCATCCATTGTCTGGCGATTTCAGAGCTCTTGGTGAGGAGTTTTCAACTATCAACTTGGAGGTAAGTTAATTCTACACCCCTTGAGTTAAATACATAGATTTTAAGTAGATTATAACTAGTAAATCTTAGAAATCAAAGATTTAGATGAAAAACCTAGATTTTTATAAAAATGAGATTTTAACCACGAAAATAGTTATGGAATTGGGTAGAAATTATATATTTAAGTTCTTGAGATTATGGGTAACGTTTTCATCCAAAAATTTCAAGAATCTGAGCACGTGGGCCCAGGGTGAATTTTAGGAATTTTACCATTTTGTATAAGGTAATTTATTTAATAATTTCGAATCATTTAGCATATATTAATTATTTTGTATAATGTTTGGATAGTTTCGGATTTTTCGGTGTCGAATCGAGAATTCAACGCGACGTGGTAATCGGAAAGTGGACTTTGAGACAAGGTAAGTCTCTTGTCTAATCTTGTGAGGGGGAAATTACCCCATAGGGATTAAATTGAATAATTGTTGCTAATTGCGGGGGCTACGTACGCACGAGGTGACGAGAGTCCGTGCGTAGCTACTATTAATGCTAAAGTCCGGGTAATTTAGGACTCAAAACATAAATTACTTGTGTAAATTATTTTTTTTGTTTAATTAATATTAATTGATATAAATGAATATATTGTGAATTGTTAGATAAAGATATTAAAGGATGGAAATCTCATATGTTTGATTTTCTGTTTAAATTAATTAAATGTTAAAAGAAATTAGTCTTCCTCCCGAATTTATCTTATACGAAATATACTCTCCTTCCGGAGGTACATAAGAAAATGTCCTCCTTTCTTGTGGAGCGGGCCGAACGTCTCGGCAGGATAGATGCATCTATGGATCGCGCCGCATGTCCCTCAGCAGTATACACGACACTCTGGATCGGGTCGTACATTCTCGGCAGAAATCGTGCTTTATAATAATAATAATAATAATAATAATAATACGATACCTTAATAGTTTATTGCAGCTTGTGAGTTAATTGATAATTTGAAAATCATTGGAATTTATTTAATTATTATTCTCGCTTGTTAAGAATTATTGTTATTCCTGTAAATGAAACTAATTGATAAATTGAAAAATTATTGAAATTGAATTGCAGTTTGTAAAGTTATTTGATAAATTGGAAGTTTTATTGAAATTGCATGATTTAATAAATAAATTGGAAAATTGTTGCATTTGAAGGATTCTTATTATTTCTGCTAATTGAATAAAATTATTGTTAACTCTATGAACCATGCTGATTTGAATAATTATAATTTATTTCAATTATTATTATTGACCCATAGTGAGTGTCAAAGTCGGCTCTCTCGTCTCTACCACTTCGAGATTAGGCTTGATACTTACTGTGTACATGTTGTTTTCGTACTCATACTGCACTTGCTGCATATTTTATTGTGCAGGTACATATATGTATAGCGGCCTTGTGGGCGCAGAGGTGTGGTTAATAATTGTGGGGGACATATGTGAGTTGCATTCTCTATTACGATCCGCAGCTAACAGAGTCTCCTTCAGAGTCATTATATTTTCCTGTTTAATTTGTATTCTGGACAGATGCTGTATTTTATTTTTAATTCCATAGTAAATGCTCGTGCACTTGTGACACCGGGTTTTGGGAATGGTTGTGAATTGTTTAGAAATTTAGTTTCTAAAAATATTTATCATTTACTCTATGAGTTTTATCTTTATTATTTCATTTTGAAATTTTGATTTCAAAAATACTAAATGGGTAATTAAGTGAAGTTAGTATTGTTGGCTTGCCTAACAGCGGTGTCCGGCGCCATCACAACCTTAATGGATTTTGGGACGTAACAAGAGGTCCAATAAGACAGATACAGTAACAGTAAACAGGTATGAATCAGCGTAAATAAACGAAAATAACCGGCGTAGATACGTGGTGCAACTCTCTTCTCAAAAAGATATCTCAAGCTCTCAGCTAGTAGTCACCTCCTCAATCGGCCTATATATAATATGGACCTTACGAGATGGGTCGTCATAGTTAAATCAGGGGAAACTCACAAATATACTAGCTTCTTGCCAATTATTGCGAACGATTTCGAAGAGTATTTCATAAAAATGCCGAGGCATATGGCCCAATCCACCATAACATTGTCAAACCATAGATACATCTATTTTATAACCGAGGCGAACGGCCCGCTCCCATGAGAGTGGTACATAAATCCTACTGTGGCGTGCGGCCCGATCCCATTAGTGTGTGGTACATAAATCCTATCGTGGCGTACAATCTGATATCATTAGTGTGCGTACTGCTGATGGTCGAACGGCAGGAACCATATATGTATTAGAATAAGAAGCTTTGTCGGGTCCTCTACCCCACTCACAAATAGTCGTATGAGTTATAGATTTTTAAGAGAACTTTTTGATGAGAATGCATAACGCGGGAGAATTTGTAAGGAGACTACAATTAATCTGTGACTTATCATGAAGCCCGTAAAATCTCTACAATAGTAAGTCTATCACTCTACGCAAGTCTAGTCTTAAGTCGTAATGTAAAATAAAGGAATTTGATTGGCAAGAGACAACTCAAATAGTATAGTCATAACATGGTATGAACCTAAGTCTACCCGGACATAGCATGAATATAGCTACGCATGGACTATCGTCATCTTGTGCGTACGTAGCCCTCGCAATAAGTAACACATAACAAATACATCACCTAGGGGTAGTTTCCCCCTTACAGAGTTAGACATGAGACTTACCTCGCTCCGAAGTTCCAAAACCGGCTCAAAGGCCTCTCTAACACCTCAATCCAAATCCTGTCGATCCAAAAACCATTTAAACAATGTGCAAACCAATCAAAAGATACTCTAACACCCATAATTAATCAATTTAAGCAATTCTCAACTCCGCTCGAAAGGTCTATAAAATAAATCCTTGAGCTCACGTGCCCGGATTCCGAAATTCCTTGAAAATAAACCTTACCCACAATACTACGAACTCAAATATATAATTTATTCTTAATTCCATGTCCAATTTCGTAGTCAAAATCCAAAAAATGTTGATTCTAGGTTTTCTACCAAAATCCCACAATTTCTACTAATTTTCATGCCCTAATCCACATAAACAATATGTATTTAACTTGTAATAGGTGAGAATCACTTACCTTATGTTGCTTGATGAACATATTCCCTTGGAGCGCTCCAAAATCGCCCCAACCAAGTGAGAAAATGAGGGAAATGAGAAAAACCCCGATTTTAAAACAATTTGCCAACCGACTTTCCCCATTTGCGGAACACCAGCCGCACCTGTGGCTCCACACCTACGAAAAATCCATCGCAGGTGCGGTTCCCTCCAAACCAGGCGGAATCCACTTCTTCAGACCATTTTACTCTTCTGTGCGACCGTTTCTACGGTCCACTACACGCTTCTGAGCTCCCGCATGTGCGAATACCCCTCTACTTATGTGACCCAACTGCCCCTCTCATTTTCCACTTCTGTGGAGTTCCCTTCGCATCTGCGGAAATACACTCGCATATGTGGTCACCCAACTTAGTCCAAAGGCCGCTTCTATGGCCACAGTGCCGCTTCTGCGGCTCCGCACCTGCGGCCAAAACCTCGCAGGTGCGGTTACACCAGATTTGCTGCCACCAGCCTTTTCATATGGCCAAATTCAATCCGTTAACCATCCGAAATCCACCCGAGGCCCTCAGGATCTCGACCAAATATACCAATCAGTCCTAAAGCACAATACAAACTTAGTTTAGCCTTCAAATCACATCAAACAATGATAAACCACGAATCGCGCCCCAATTCAAGCTTAATGAATTTTAGAACTTCAAACTTCTACATTCGACGCCGAAACCTATCAAATCAAGTCCGATTGGCCTCAAATTTTGCACATAAGTCATAATTGACATTACGAACCTACTCCCACTTCCGGAATCAAAATCCGACTCTGAAATCAAAATGTTCACTCCTGGTCAAACTTCCAAAAAATTATCCAATTTTCCAACTTTCGCCAATTTGACGTCGAAATAACCTACAGACCTCCAAATCAACATCCGGACATGCTACTAAGACCAAAATCATCATATGAACCTGTTGGAACCTTCAAATCCCGATTCCGAGGTCGTTTACTCAAAAAGTCAAACCTTAGCTAATTTTCCCAAATTAAAGCTTCCGAAATTAGAATATTCTTTCCATATCAATCTCGAACTTCCCGAAATTAAATTCCGACCACACACATAAGTCATAACACCTGAAGTGAATCTACTCAAGGCCTCAAACCGCTAAACGATGCGCTAGAGCTCAAAACGACCGATCGGGTCGTTACATTCTCCCCCACTTAAACATATGTTCGTCCTTGAACGTGCTAAGGACTGCTCCGGAATTGCCCAAAATCATAGTTTAATACCTCGTGCACCTACCCATGCCACCACATTCCAGTTGAACACATTAGCTCGAGCAAGACTGAAAATCCTCCCTATAACCTTAGCTAACAAGCTTTAGAACCAATTTCCAACTTCTGAATTTCTTTACAAGACCTGATTCTAACACATGAACACCGTACCAATCACCACGCAATGTACCACAACATGATCATACACGTATGCCGAAATCACACCGTGCACCACATAAGTTGGTTGCCCATAATAACATCCTCCGACCATAATAACTATAAGTCATGTTTCAATTTTCACAATACTGCCACGACGAAAGAGACATGTAGAAACTCATAACCACCTGCCGAATCAACAACTCATGAAGTCTCCCCTCCTGACAAATGTTATGAACCCTCCTCAGAGGATGAGAAACAAAATATGCATGAACAGATATAGGGAACTGTACTTCACATAACGCTGTTACGGCGTGCAACCCGATCCAAACATGATACCGTTGCGGTCTGCAACCTGATCCAAATAACGTACCCATGGCGGCATGACACTCGATCCACTCATAACAATAAATAAGGACATACTCACCAAGCCATAATGCTTCTACCTACAGAATGCCGAATATCGACCATAAGTATGCTAAGTGCACAAATACAACTCTAGGGAGACGGATAGTACAATACGTCACAAAACCCAAGCACGACCAAGGTGCGATAAATGACATGCATCTTGAGAGCCATCCTGCTCATATGACACCACAATCTACACTGGACCCCAACACACTTGCGAATAATCAAGCCATTTCAATCCGGCACCACCCCCACAACTCACAAACAAAGGAATAGAGCGCCCTCCAGGCGTCAACCCTCACATTAACGATAGTACCGAAAATCTTCGTACTTGGTTTAGATCTTTAATCATCAAGTGACTAGCATGTCACACACATACAATTTCCCCGTGAGGTACGCTCCCATGATTTTCCGCTCTGGTAACCAAGTCCGCACATATATACCACCAACCGTACTAATTTTGTAAAGCGAATCACAATTCGCAAATCAATACACAATGCCTCTTCCACAGAACACCATTCTCAGGCAACACTAAGATAATGCCAGCTCACTCTAACCATCTGAATTATTCCCTACTCATCCGATCTCGTGACATTCTTATCAACACTAACTCGCAGCCCTGATCCTCAACTTCCAATTCCCATGCCGCTCACTACACCTATCATGCCGCTACGCGATAATACACGCATTCACCATAATCCTTGAACTACTAGTGGAGTAACCACTTCATTGGCTAGAAACCTTTCACTTAGCTCATTTCAGAAGGACCACTGCAACACATATTGAATTCTCAAACCGTAGAACATACAACCTCGAGCGTGATCTAAACCATCATAACTCTCCCGAAATTCATTTACACAACAAGCCGTTGAAATCAAATACTTCTCAAATCAATCAGGTCACGGTGGCTGGCAAGCCCGCACGTATATCCACAAACCATATGTATAACTTCACAAGCTGAATGAACTGATCATTGCCACAATCATGCTGAGTCAATCATTACTAACTAACCAACTTCTTTCAATTACTCTGGATTTGCCTTATAAATAATAATAGCTCCATTAAAAAATGTAACGAACCAAGTCCGCACTCATCCCGAGTGACCAAGCATCACGAGACCACCCCGTCTCAATACTCATGAACCATCTCATACTCTATTTATGCTCACAATAGCATCCCCAACTAGTACACCCATTCTGCAAGACCTCCCGCGAATCCACAACTATTTCTTCCTTTACTCCAACACTAAACCGCATACCCAATGATAACATAGAAAATTCCAAGTCCCGTTCGTAATCCACTGCAAAAACTCGATCCTTAACCACACAATGAACCCAAAATCCTTAGGCATTGCACCTTAATTCTTGATCCCACTAGAACCGTTGTTGAGAGTCACCTACTCTGACCTGATCCCGAATATCACCAACTTCAACGCTCTGCTAGCACACAAACACACTCTCAAAGAAGCAACCGGCCGAATTTTTTTCCTTGTACATTACACCCACAAGAAGCATAAACCCGGAGTCTTCCCAAATCCTGCACCTCAATCGATAAGGCAGAATATAGCACACATTTATCAATTTCTCTGCTCGAATTACCCCTGATGTTTCCTTTTTCTTAGTCACAAATAATCCACCAATGCACCGATAACTAGAAGCTGCACAAGCCGACAACCACGCGATCCAATTGTAGATAGTGGGGATCCCCCACTTAGCTTTAAGCTACCATCACATAATATAGAGCCCACAACGATTCCCCCTTCTCATTTACCATGATCCCGCACTGTTAACCCGCCAAATTTCTTGCAGTTTCTTATTAAACTTTCATGAACATACCGAATTATCAGCCATAATCATATACTCAACCTTTCGCTTTGTAGTACGTAGAACTCTTCGGAGAAACTTCATCAAATCACACACCTACTGACCTGCCCACAAGGGATAGCCCACATGTGGTATTCCATGCCGACATCTTCCAATGACGCTGCACTGGGTGCAACTACCGCGCATTTAGTAACCCCCCTGAGCCCATGCTCGTCCATCAGCTGTATAAGCCCATTCATTCCCTATTGACATCAACTGAGAGTTCAACAATATCATCCGAACTCAAGTCATGTTGCATCTGAACGATAATCAATTCTTCACACCCCTCTTCATTTCAAGGAAACTCCTTCCTGACATATTCAATCTTTCTCCATATAATGACCATTATTCCAAATAAAAATACATAGAACAAATCACCTTTCATCACGATTCCCAAACTGTTCAGCACTTTCTCAAGGTATGTGACTATCCTACCACAGAATCCATATGCTAATCTGCCGCTCTTACTTCGGTTAAACCATATCCTATAAACAATTTCTCAACCTCTGCTTCTCATACTTGACCTGCCAGTACTCAACTACAACGAAACACTTCCATCATACTTCGCTGCTTAAATATTGCATCAAATCAAAAATCCATCTCTGTAGCACCCGAACCAATAAATTGTTACCGACTCTAAGCCTCTCCGAAGATCATCTCTCTCGGGCCATCAACATCAGAAATACCAATTCAATTCTGAACCGCTGCACACCGCTACCTCTGATAACCGTCCCTCAGGCACCATTTCACCACACCCTGCCCCGAAGGCAAAATCCAAAAAGACAGTAACACCGATGAACCGTAATGCGTTCAAACAAGGACGGTGACACCGCATCATAATGAAAATTCCACCACACTCGAAAATATCAAGTCTTGTTACCTTATCAACCAAACATGGATCTGATTGCCTTTTCTCTGATGGAATTAAATGTTGAACCCCTAAATCATGCACTGAGAAATCCCCCTTCCAGCCATTCACTACCTCAATCACATAAACGAGCACCTTACCATTACGCCAACATTGTGCGATAACAATGCATAGACATTGTAGAAATCCATGCACAGTCTCGAAATTATAGAAAATACAGATACTGAGCTGGAACAAAAGAACATCCTTCCGCAAGGCGACGATAATAGCCTGCCCGAACACGGAAGGAAAAAACATCCTGTACCACGTTTGCAGTACCACTACAACTCCTCAACGCCCAACTGATAACAAGTGCTTCGCGTCGCATAAGATTGAGTAGGAAGGAAATAAAGGCACAAGCCTCAATGGAATCAAACTGCACGATGAGGAAATCAAGAAGGGAGTGCTACTAACAGCCCTGTAGCCTATCGAAGATAAATACAGATGTCTCTGCACCAATCCACAAGACTCTACTAGACTTGCTCATGCCTCGTAAGACCTAAGTGAACCCAGAGCTCTAATATCAAGCTATCACGACCCAAAATCCACTAAAGGTCGTGATGCGCCTAACATTGCCATCAGGCAAGCCAACGGTGATTTACCAATTTAACCACTCATTTTAGTATTTTGAAATCATAATTTTTCTTAATCAAATAGTATAAAATGGAATATACAGGGAAAAAATATTAATAACTATGTGATCTGCAATGACAAACAACAATAGGAACCCCCAAAACCCGGTGCCACAAGTGCATGAGCATCAACTAGGAAATATAATAAAATACAACATTTGTCTAGAATATAAATTAGACAGGAAAAATATAAATAACTCTGATGGAGAATATGTAGGCTGCGGAGCGTAACATGGAATGCAGCTCACGGTAAAGTCCCTGCAATAGCCGCGCCATTGCGCCCAAAAGACCATCAGACATATAAGTACCTGCACAAAAGTGCAACAAGTGTAGAATGAGTACGTAAATTAACGCGTACCCAATAAGTATCTAGCCTAACCCAAGAGAAGTAGCGACGAGGGATCGACATCGACACTTACTAGAGGTCCAATAAGACAGATACAGTAAGAGTAAACATGTGTGAATCAACATAAGTAAACGAAAATAACTGGTGTAGATATATGGTGCAGCTCTCTTCTCAAAACAATATCTCAAGCTCTCAGCTAGTAGTCACCTCCTCAATCAGAGTATATATAATATGGACCTTATCAGATAGGTCGTCATAGTTAAATCAGGGGAAACTCACAGATATACTGGTTTCTTGCCAATTATTGTGCATGATTTCGAAGAGCATTTCATAGAAATGCCGAGTCGTACGACCCGATACATCATAACATTGCCAAACCATAGATACATCTATTTTATTACCGAGGCTAACGGCCCGCTCCCATGAGAGTGTGGTACATAAATCCTGTTGTGGCGTACGACCCGATCCCATTAGTGTGTGGTACATAAATCCTGCCGAGGGTCGAACGGCACAAACCATAGATGTATCTATCCTGTCGAGGTGAACGGTTCGATCCCATTAGAATAAGAAGCTTTGTCGGGTCCTCGACCCCACACGAATAACCGTGCGAGTTATAGATTTTTAAGAGAACTTTTCGATGAGAATGCATAACGCGGGAGAATTTGTAGGAGAGTACAATTAATCCGCGGCTTATCATGAATCCCATAACATCTCTACAATAGTAAGTCTATCACTCTACATAAGTCTAGTCTCAAGTCGTAATGTAAAATAAAGGAATTTGATAGGCAAGAGACAACTCAAATAGTATAGTCATAACATGGTATGAACCTAAGTCTACCCGGACATAGCATGAATCTAGCTACGCACGGACTCTCATCACCTTGTACGTACGTAGCCTCCGCAATAAGTAACGCATAACAAATACATCACCTAGGGGTAGTTTCCTCCTCACAAAGTTAGACAGGAGACTTACCTTGCTTCGAAGTTCCAAAACCGGCTCGAAGGCCTCTCTAACACCTCAATCCACATCCTGTCGATCCAAACACTATTCAAACAATGTGTAAACCAATCAAAAGATACTCCAACACCCATAATTAATCAATTTAAGCAATTCTCAACTCCGCTCGAAAGGTCTATAAAATAAATCCTCGGGCCTATGTACCCGGATTCTGAAATTTCTTGAAGATAAACCGTATCCATAATACCGTGAACTCAAATATATAATTTATTCTTAATTCCATGTCCAATTTTGTGGTCAAAATCCAAAAACAAAAAATATAAATTCTAGGTTTTCTACCAAAATCCCACAATGTTTACTAATTTCCATGCCCTAATCCACATAAAAACCATGTATTTAACTTGTAATAGGTGGGAATCACTTGCCTTATGTTGCTTGATAAAAATATTCCCTTGAAGTTCTCCAAAATCGCCCCAAACAAGTGAGAAAATGAGGGAAATAAGCAAAACCTCGATTTTAAAACAATCTGCCAGCCGACTTTCCGCACATGTGGAACACCAGCCGCACATACGGAAAACCCATCGCAGGTGCGGTTCCCTCCAAGCCAGGCAAAATCTGATTCTGCGGACCATTTTACGCATTTGCGCGACTGCTTTTGAGGTCCACCACACGCTTTTGCGCTCCCGCATGTGCGGATACCCCTCTGCTTCTGAGACCCAGTTGCCCCTCTCGGTTTTCGCTTCTGCGGAGTTCCCTTCGCATCTAAGGACTCGCAGATGTGGAAATACACTCGCATCTGCGGCCACCCAGCTTAGTCCAAAGGTTGCTTATGCGGCCACAGTGCCACTTATGCGGTTCCTCACCTGCGGCCAAAACCTCGCAGGTGCGGTTACACCAGATATGCTGCCCCCAGCCTTTTTATAAGGCCAAATTCAATCCGTTAACCATCCGGAATCCACCCGAGACCCCTGGGACCTCGACCAAATATACCAACCAGTCCTAAAATACAATACGAACTTAGTCGAGTCTTCAAATCAATAAAACAATGCTAATACCATGAATCGTACCCCAATTCAAGTTTAATGAACTCAAGAGCTTCAAACTTTTACATTCGATGCCGAAACCTATCAAATCAAGTCCGATTGACCTCAAATTTAGCACACAAGTCATAATTGACATTACGGACCTACTCCCACTTCCAGAATCGGAATCCGACCCTGAAATCAAAAGGTCCACTCTCGGTCAAACTTCCCAAAAATCATCTAATTTTCCAACTTTCGCCAATTTGACGTCGAAATAACCTACAGACGTCCAAATCAACATCTGGACACGCTATTAATATTAAAATTATCATACGAACCTATTGGAATCTTCAAATCTCGATTCCGAGGTCGTTTACACAAAAATTCAAACCTTAGCCAATTTTCCAACTTAAAGCTTCCGAAATTAGAATTTTCTTTCCATATCAATCCCGAATTTTCCGAAATTAAATTTTGACCACACGCACAAGTCATAATACCTGAATTGAAGCTACTCAAAGTCTCAAACCGCTGAACAACGCGCTCGAGCTCAAAACGACCGGTCGGGTCGTTACAGGCCTTTGTGTTATAAGGATCGATCGACAAATGATCAAAACGATACTATAAAGGGATCTCTTGAAGAGACCCAAGATATGATTAGTTCTGAGATTCCTGAAGAAAACAATGAACCTCGAGACTCAAATGAGCGAGGAACTTTTAATAAGTTCTACTAGTGATGGGATTAATTTAAATCGATCTAAAATAGTGGTGGATAATATTTTTGCATATAATGTTGCACTTAACATTATGCAATATAGTGAGGATTTTGAACCCCAATCTGTCGAAGAATATTGACAAAGATCTGATTGGCTAAAATGGCAAGGGGTAATTCAATCAGAATTATACGCACTTGCTAAAAGAGAGGTATTTGGACTAGTAGTCCAAACACCTGCCGGTATAAAATCAATTGGTCATAAATGGGTTTTTGTGCGAAAAAGGAATGACAAAAATGAAGTTGAAAGATACACGGCTCGCCTTGTTGCACAAAGATTCTCACAACGACCTGGAGTTGATTATGAAGAAACATATTCACCCGTTATGGATGCCGTAACATTTCTATATCTCATCAGTTTAGCCTTACGTGAAAGGCTTGAAATACACCTGATGGATGTGGTTATAACTTATCTGTACGGGTCACTTGATAATGAGATTTACATGAAAATCCCTTAAGGATTTAAATTGCCTGAAGAAAATTTAAAATCTCGAGAAATGTATTCAATCAGATTACAAAGATCTTTATACGGTTTAAAGCAATCCGGGCCCATGTGGTGTAATCGCCTTAGTGAATATTTATTGAAAGAGGGTTACATAAATGATGTTATTTGTCCATGTATTTTTATAAAGAAAATGTCATCAGAATTTGTTATATTTGCTGTTTATGTTGATGATATAAATCTTGTTGGAACTCCGGAAGAGCTCCAAAAGGCAATTGAATATCTTAAGAAATAATTTGAGATAAAAAATCTTAGAAAGACAAAACTTTGTCTTGGTCTGCAAATTGAACATTTACCAGACAAGATCTTTATACATCAATCTGCCTATACAGAAAGAGTCTTAAAACGCTTTTACATGGACAACGCACACCCATTGAGTACACCAATAGTTGTTCGATCACTTGAAGTGAATAAGGACCCGTTACGACCTCCAGAAGAGGATGAGGAACTCCTTGGTCCTGAAACATCCTATTTCAGTGCAATTGGTGCACTTATGTATCTTGCTAATGCTAGAAGGCATGACATATCATTTTCTGTTAATTTACTAATAAGATATAGCTCTTCTCTTACACAGAGACATTGGAATATGATTAAGCATATTTTGCGATATTTAAAGAAAATTCTTGATATGAGTTTGTTTTATGCTAACAAAGGTAGTGCAGATCTTGTTGGTTATGCAGATGCAAGTTATTTGTCTGATTCCCACAAAACTCGATCTCAAACCGAGTACGTGTTTACATGTGGAGGTACTATCATATCATGGCGCTCCACAAAGCAATCTATTGTTGCTACTTCTTCAAATCATGCTGAGATAATAGTTATTCATGAAACAAGTAGGGAATACGTATGGTTGAGATCAGTGATTCATTTTATTCAAGAAAAATATGATTTGGAATGTGATAAAAGATCCACAATTTTATACGAAGACAATGCTGCATGCATAGCCCAATTAAATGGAGGTTTTATAAAAGAAGATAGAATGAAGCACATTTCACCAAAATTATTCTACACACATGATCTTCAGAAAAATGGTGACATTGATGTGCAACAAATCCATTCATGTGACAATCTAGCGAATTTATTCACTAAATTTTTGCCAACTTCAACTTTTGAGAAGATGGCATACAAGATTGGAATGCAGAGACTCAAATATCTGAAACAAGATTTTTATTAGAGGAAGTAAAATATGCGCTACTCTTTTCCCTTACTAAGGCTTTTTTCCACAAGGTTTTTCTTATAAGGTTTTTAACGAGACAACTAGTTATGCGTATTATTAAATATGTGTACTATTTTTCCTTCACTAGAATTTTTTTCCCACGGGGTTTTTCCTAGTAAGATTTTAATAAGACACATTATCTTTTAATGAACATCCAATGAGGAGTGTTATGAATATATTATATTATGGATGTTCATTTAGTATTCCGTTATAAAGAAGCTTCCTGAAGAAGCTTATCCATATGAGACTCCGTTGTAAATATGTTTATCTATTTAGTACTCTATTGGAAATAAGCCCCCTGAAGAAGTTTATCCTTTCGGTACTCCGTTATGAATAAATATTACCCCCAATAGAAGATTATCTATATATGGTACAATGAGCTTATCCTTTCGGTACTCTGTTATGGATAAATATTACCCCGATAGAAGATTATCTATATCTGGTACAATAACAGCTTACAAACAGCTTACACAGCAGCTTGCAGTAGCAGCTTACATAACAACTTACTTTCTTTTATAAATAGAGAAGTTTTTAGTTCATTATGTACATCATTTTGAAATTGAATAATATATCAGTTTTTCTATATACTTGTCTTTACTTTACCGTGTTTATTTATAACAAAGAAGAAATTAACGAAAAATTGAGTTGTTCGTAGGAGCACACTAGCACCACAATTTGCAAAGGGTGATTGGTAGGTAACAACGACTACGTAGACTCCACATCACCCAACACCACCATTGCTCTCTCACCTACCCAAACAGCCAAACTCTCCAAATATTGCCTAGCAGCCACCCCCCTATATATATATATGGGAGGCTACAAATTTATATATATGATCTAAACCTAACAAATTTCACCCACCAAATTTTGAAAAGAAAGCAAACCGACGTAGGTCAAAGCGACGACGACGGGAAATGGCGTCTTTTGTACCTACCAAACAATTTCTCGGAGCTCCGTCTTCCTCCGATGCCGGATCCTACCGCCTTGGATCTCTTCAGCTACCTTCTAAGCTCTCATCTTCCAATCTTCATATACTATCTCGTCCGTCACACCCCAAACGGTTAGGTATAAAAATTTAGAATTCCTTTTCAAATTGAATAAATATTTAGGATTCCTTTTAATTATAGATTTATTATTCTTTATTGAGCTTAATACATTTGTTTAATTTGACTGATTAAGCTCTCTGTTGCTGTTTGTCATCGAGAGCAATAAACTTGATTTATGTGTATACTATTAGTTATGTTGCAGTTCTGGTTCGGTTTATTTAATGATTTTACAGTCTAAATTGACTTTTATAATCTTAGTTATGAGGCCGAAAATGTTTGTTTGATTAAGTTTGACACAAAATAAAACTCTTAAGGAGAAGGATTTTGATTCTAATAATTGTCTGCCCTTGGATACGGTTGACCCTACTTTGTGGTCTTTTAACCTTTAGTTGGTGGATTCAACAGAAGCGAATCCCTGACTCGGGCTAGTATCATAGTGCTTTAATAGACATACATATATCTAGACCTTTATTTGCCAATTGACTACGTGAAGTGGTAAGGTCGTCTGGGTGCCAACTTAAAAGCTCTGGTTCATGCTATCTGAAGTAGATTATTTCACATATAATTGTATGGGTACTTATACTCTCACCATCTTGTTGAAAGATTCGTCACGTTCCTGGTCTGGCTAGCAGTTGTGCTGTGCCTAATTTGGCACCATGCCTGCTTGTCTCATTTATTCAATTTAGTCATGCAAAGAGAAGGTAAAGTAAAAAATGATAGGATTCATGAGAAAAGTTCTCTCTGTTTATATTGGACATGAAATCATTGTGACTGACTGTTTTTATGTAATTATTAAGTAGAAAAGCGGTAGGAACTGGAATAAATAGTGCAGTAGCAATAAGTGCAAGAATATGTTCTTCCATAATCTCATCGGTTTTTTACTTCGCAATAACTCAGGATTTAATCCCATAGTGTCCAAGACTTGCACTTGAATGACCATAAAGAGGCCTATAAGTATGTCTATTACCTGACTAAGGCATTATTTGCTAGTATTTGTCTATATTCTCTAGAGAATATTATAGTCTTGTAACTGCTAGTTGATAAGGTGCATCTCGAAACACTGGTAGAACTACCATTCTTTGGTTGTGTTGTCCTTTGTCATGTGGAAATACAAACTATAAAACCCTTTGCCGTCCTTCACGGGCTTGCTGTTAAATGGTAAAAGTTAGTTGGAAACTTATTCTCTCTGCTTGTGTACCCACAGAAATACAGGCTGCTGGTAATACATATGGAAATTACTTCCGTGTTACAACTTTCGGAGAATCACATGGTGGTGGAGTTGGTTGTGTTATTGATGGATGTCCCCCTCGTCTCCCACTTTCTGAATCTGATATGCAGGTTGAACTTGACAGGAGGTATTTCCTTCCTTGTCTCCAGCTAAATTTCTGTGGGATTAATGTGACCAACATCAGCATGATAGCTATATTAAATACCAGGATAAACTTTGACACTTTTGGTACCCTAATCTAGAAAAAGGCTCAACAAGTAGTCTTTGGGATAACTAAGGTTTCATTATTTTATGGCTTGTTTTAGATTGCTTACAAAACTTTGTTATCCAGGAGGCCAGGTCAAAGCCGAATTACCACACCTAGGAAAGAGACTGACACTTGCAAAATATCATCAGGCATTGCCGATGGTTGGTTTTCTGTTCAAATTTCTTGCAACCTATGTCTTCTACCACTTGCCTCTCATGGACTAAGCCATCTGTGTTTATAATTCTTTTGAACTCAGTCTTGTGCATGCATTAACTGCAGGGCTGACTACTGGATCCCCAATCAAGGTTGAAGTACCTAACACTGATCAGAGAGGAAATGTGAGTATGGTCTTTACCTTCTTGACACTTTCTCTGTATCAAATACAACAGGAAAGTGAAATAGGAGATTTAGTTTTTAAATGATAGTAGATTACAGTACTCTGCTTTTAACTCATTGTCAGTTTGTTGCTGTGGCATGCATTATTTCATTAGGGTGAACACAAGTATCCTATGGTGCTCGGACTCTTCAAAATTGTTGTTGGGTATGTGTCGGATCCTTCAAATTTAGTGCATTTTTGGAGGATCCGACACGGGTGCGGCAATACTTTTAGAGAGTCCGAGCAACATAGCAAGTATCTATGTTATGCTTATGCTTATCTTGCTTGGCAATTCATATAGCTGAATATGTTAAGGGATGCGTTATTCCTACTCTAGACTTGACTAATTCATTTTTAACGGGCACAGTGCAGAGCATCGTGGTGATAAGTCAAGTGCCTGTTGCCTGCATTCAGTGGTGGAGTTTGTGTACAAATGAGAGTTTAAAGGATATGAAAATGCCATCTGGGGATTATTAAAAAATTATAAATATTTTCAAGTTAAAACCTGAAGTATATAGATTACGCACAATATCCTGATAAATCCAAGAAAACTTGAAGGAGAAAAAAGGCAAATTTTCAGCCTGCTCTGAGATAGGACATTTAGTATGTTCATTGTGTTGGTGCTTCAGCAAATTGCTGCCAAATTTTCTGTTCTCCTGTACTTATTGGACACATTAATTTTTGCTGAATTACCAGGACTACAGTGAAATGTCCCAGGCTTATAGGCCATCTCATGCAGATGCTACTTATGACTTCAAGTATGGAGTAAGATCCGTACAGGTAATTACCAGATAAATCTAATTATAAAATATCTTTATAGATCCTAATATGTTTAGTTTACTTAGTCCTAGCTCTTATTTTCTTTTAAATTCTTACTACTGGCTACTTCATTTAGGGGGGTGGTAGATCATCAGCAAGAGAAACCATTGGGAGAGTTGCTGCTGGAGCCGTTGCTAAGAAAATTCTCAAACTTTATTCTGGAACTGAGGTATGTTACTCTGTTGGTTGAAGATCCTATATAAAAAAGCCGTATATACTATTGTATCGGAGCAATGTGCAAAAACTCCCTCTAGCGCTCATTTGGAATATATAGTGGTGATATGAAACGCTTTTCAATCCATTCAATCATCCCCCACACCCTTTTTCTTCTGAACAAAAGATTCAGACCTTTAGTTAACTTTTGGGATTAATAACCCATTAATATCTGACAATGTCTCCTTTACTGGGAAGAACCTATTGATCTTATATTCCATACTGCAGGTTCTTGCTTATGTTTCTCAAGTTCACCAAGTTGTACTTCCTGAGGATTGGATTGATCATCAGACTGTGACTCTAGAGCAGGTATACCTCACATCAGAAATGTTTCCAATTTAATATTGGGATAATACATATGTCCCCCTGAATTTGGCCTGCTTTCCCAATAAAATGCTCGAGCTTTGTGGGAGTCCTATGACCCCCTATAATCGTTTAAAGTGGTGTAAATACCCCCTTTATCAACCAGCACCAGTTTCACAAAGATATGGGTAACACAGGCACCAATCACGTGATGCCCATGTCACTTTCCTTTTTAATACTATTTTTATTTTCTTTTTGTTCACTATTTTTTTCATTTTACCTTTATTTTCCTTTTCTTTCTTTTTTGTCAGATTTCTTTTCTTTTTTCTCCTTTCTTCTTCTCCTACAAGCTCTATCAAACTGCTTCCGCCATTGCACCACCATTGCCGTAGCCACCACCCCTCCTTCTGCAACCTCCTCCTCCAGGAATCCCCCC
>AWOL01S0034532.1:26028-50872 GCA_000715115.1 Nicotiana otophora | reverse complement strand
CCACCCACCCAAAACCCCTTTCTCCTTGTTCTCCAACTAAACCCATCACCAAATCACACATCCCAATTCATCAGTTTTAGTAAAGTTTTCATTCGACTCCAACTCGAAGCCTCAATCTCCGATTTTGATACTCAAATCAGTCCCCAATTTTTGCGTCTTCTTCTTGGGCTTAAAGAAATCGAAGCAGGAGAAGGAATTCCTCTATGGCCAGTCCGAAGATCAAGATCAGAAACTGCAATGTTATGAAAGGTAAAATACTAAATAACCATAAGGAAAAGTAAAACAAAAAAGAAGAAAGAAAATGACTGATAGTTAATCCAAAAGCTAAGGAAGTGACGATGGTAATGCAGGACATGAAGGTGGCTTTTGCACGTGGGAGAAGCAAAAAGGAAGAAAGAGAATAAAGAAAAGAAAAAGAAAGAAATAAAATAAAGTAAAAAGTATATTTTAATTCTAAAGAAAGGAAAAAATACAGTGATTTTTGGCTTATTTTGTCTTCTCACGCGCTACATGGAAGTGCAAAATATTCTCGTGCCACATAAGCATAAAAAGGGTAATAATTCTAGCTCGAACAAGATAGGGGGGGGGGGGGGGGGGGTAATAGGGCTCCCTTGCAAAGTTTAAGTGTTCTATTGGAAATAAGAAAGATGAAGAATTGATTCATGCAGCAGGTTTTAGAATAGTGATGGGACTATCTGGTAACAATTGATTTTAGCTGCGAATCTTGTTAGGCTTTGGAAGAAATTAATTTAATATATGACATTCCTCCATCTTTTTTCATTTTTAACTCTGGATGTGGTATACATGAAAATGTTGTCTCTTAGATGATGCTTAATTAGTGTAGTATTTCTAAGGGTAGAGATTTTACATAGATGTTTGAAGAGACTTTGGAGAACAGCAAGGCAATCTTCTGATTGCAATATATAAGTTAGTCATTCAACAAACAAAAAGTGTTCAATCAATTCACTAAAGGAAAATTTGTTTTGCCTCCTAAGCTTAGTACATATTACATTTACACAAACTTATCAGTAACGTTAAGATGAATTTACTGTTTAATACTTGTGAATAAGTGTTCTGAATGGTAATTTTCTGACTAACATGGTCCATTCTGCTGAGCCCAAAGGTGCAAGTAAGTTTCTCACTGTCAGAATTCCAAAGGCATTAACTTTTGATAACATCTCTTGCTACAGTTCTTTTTTCATCTGAGGCACTCTTTCCAACTATTATCATCCCATATGAATGTCCTTTGGTTTTCTTTAGCTCTTCCCTTTTTTGCTTCCTTATTTGGGAGTCAAAGATCTAAAGATGCTTGCTTCTTTGTTGGTTGTGAGGAAAGGATGAACTTGCCTGTTGGGTGTCATTTTATTTGACAAGTGAAAAGAATTTCATTTCATCAAACTTTGAACTGAAATGTTGAGTGGACGAGCTCCTGATTTAAGGTCTTTTAGTGGTAATATTGCACTTAGAAATAGTTTCATTACAAAAAAGCTCAGGAAGCTAGCCTCAAGCTGCCAGCTGAAAGGTATTCTAGGACGGATCTCTTGTTCACTTAGCAATATAGTTTTCCTTTGTTGCTAACTTCTCGGTTTCTCTCTCAAGAAGAAGAAGAGCAAAAGAAAAATTCTTATTGTACAGATAGTCATATCACTTGCTTTTTTCAGGATATTGGAAAGAGTTGACAATAGCTTGAAAAAGGCATTGGTTGTGTGCTTTAATCACCATATTCACTAACCTTTCTTCTGGTGAACTCATCTAATCAGAAAAATTGATTCATCTTCCTCAAGAAATTGCAAGATATCCCTGATGTCAGATTAAGCTTCATTAAGTTCCTTTGAAGTCTTGCTCAACCCTTTGTTTAAGTAGCTTCTAGGAAGAGGAGATGAGAATTATTACCTCAAAGTACAAAGCCGTTAGAGGGATGTTTTGGATAACAGTGATTGAAAGCTTATTTGGAATCCTATATATTGAAGAGGGCAATTAGGGAATGTTTGGATGGAATTATAAATATAGTTGGCTGCTAATACGAGCCATGTTTATTGATCAGGTATGTTTTTGCCTTTTGCTAAAGCTTTTGAACCAAATGGTGACATGTTGCCTCTCACTCTTCCGCAATCAAGAGACAGTCCATGGCTATCTTGTCCCACTTCCATTATGGTATTTGAACTGGCTGTAAAAGTCCTGCGGTCTCCGGTGTTCAACCTTAACCAGCTCGCCCAGCATTTAGCTACATTCTCAGCGACATCCCTCTTCATACCTTTCCACCATAGAGTGGGAGGATCATCCAGTACTAAGAAGGTTGCTCTTGAAGCATCCATGTCTTTCTCTTGAAATTATGCTATTGGTGTACCAACAAAGTCAAAGCTGTTGGTATTATAGGATAATGACCAGTCTAATTCATGTTATGACCTAATATAAAGGAAAATGATCCTTGAGTGCAATCAAACATATCCTTGGTTAGGCAATAGTGTTGCAACCAATAACTTGCTTTCTATAGTGAAAGTCAAGTTGGATGCGTTCACCAATTAGACGCGACGGGTAACACTGATCATTGTGTTATTTTTGTGCCCGACACTTCATTCACCTTGCCAGTTTAGCTTTGTCACTATATCGGAGTCCAATGTAAAATTAGCTCCTAATCATCTCCATTTCATCAAAGACCTTTCTTTGGGGAAGAGGGAAAGGTTTCTTCCATGGGATCTGGTCTCGTTTCCCTCTGTTTGACCAATCCTTGGGGTAAAGAAAGAGGAGGGGAGACTCTACTACTAGTCCAGTGAAAGGGCATATGGCTCAGCTAATTTGACGAGGTTTTGTTTAATCTCATGAGTTTGTAGAGACTCAAGTGGGTTTGTCTAGTGGGACTTTCTTTTGTCAAAATTTGTCTTCGAACCCTTTTTGTTGCTCAAGGCTACATTAAAGCTAGATACAAGAAAATAAATGATTCCTCATCCAGTCAGTAACTGACGTGAGATTGTAGCAGCTGCTAATGCTACTTAGGGTATTGGTATAGGTTTGTGCATGCAATGATGGACACTAACCCTTTTAGATGATACAGACCGCTGTAGCACATGAAGGCCACTATGTTTCTGGCTTTTTAGGCAACAAATTGGAGACTTTTTGTGCTTCTATTTATGGCTTCCTTGCTCACAAATAATAGTCATTTTATGAGCTTTCGAGTTAATTGCTTGATGTTTTTCATGCTGATCAAACTAGTAACTGTTTCTGGTAATTATCTATTTTATACCAGATAGAAAGCAATATTGTCCGATGCCCGGATCCAGAATATGCAGAGAAGATGATTGCTGCTATTGATACTGTACGAGTGAGAGGGGACTCTGTTGGTGGAGTTGTAACTTGCATTGTTAGAAATGTCCCACGAGTAAGCTATCTCTCCTTTTATTTTTAAGTGTAATACGTATATTTGCACCTCTTTGGTAACTTCCACACAAAATTTCGTCTCTAATTTTAAAAGAGGTGCCTGAGAGTTTATTAATGTTTACTAGGGTCTTGGTACGCCAGTCTTCGATAAACTTGAAGCTGAGCTAGCTAAAGCTTGCATGTCATTACCTGCAACAAAGGGTTTTGAGTTTGGAAGTGGCTTCGGAGGTACAGCATCTTTACTTCCCTGTTTCTGCAAGATGTAGTTTAACTTTTTCACTGAAACCCTTGGGTATGTTTAGTCAAAGGATTTTCCATGAGTCCTAAGCATATATAGATTCCTCAAAACTTTCTTAAAATGGGTGAATTTTGCAACTTTTCCAAACACCTTCAAGAATTATTATAATACTAGAAGCACAGTACTAATCATTTAGCTGTTCTGTCAAAACGTCAAATAATTGTTTTGATAACCGAGAAATCCCCGAGGGCTAATGGCGCATGGTTTGAAACTCGCTGGATAATAAAACCGTCCTACCCTTCTCCAGTCAATTACTAGACTTTTGTCTGCAGAAGGGTTTGATCCCGTGAGGTATGCCTAACATCACGTGCTGCGCTCTTACAACTAGACCAAAGCCCTGGGGGAAACGTCAAATAATGGACCTTTGCCATGGCATGTACTCTGAATGGCTTCTTCTCTGAGTATTATATGGGGCACTGACCTCTGTAGAAATTCAGAAGAAACTGTCCGCTAAAATATAGCTTAAGATGTCATTTGATAAAAGATGCAGACAAGCTTCTTCAAGGACTTCTGGCTCTGAATGATGGTTAGATGATGGTATAATATGAGGCTTCTATGATTGTCAACAAGAAAAGGAAGGGTGATGCTTGAAGCAGGTGATCGGGACTTTAAACAGTGTTTTGGGTCCTTAAACCATGTTGGAGTCAAGTTAGGTCTAAGCTGCGCAGAGAGTGTTGGTTGCTGCTCTGACCATATGAGGAGGCAGATAAAGGTTTTACTAACATTTCCTATTTTATTCACTATCAAGTGACTCAAGCTGTGAGTTGGTGGGGCTAGCGTTTGAGGTTGGCATATCAGTTCTAAACCATAGTTTTGAGTACTTCTGACCTATTTCAATAACTTACAATAAGGGTAAGTTCTACAGAGTGGTAGTTAGACTGACTATGTTGTATTGAGCCGAGTATTAGCCAGTCAAGAAATCTCATGTCTAAAAGATGAAAGTAGCAGAAATGAGGATGTTGAGATGGATGTGTGGACATACCAGGAAGGATTAGATTAGGAATGAAGTTATTAGGGACAAGGTGGGCGTGGCGTGGAGGACAAATTGCGGGAATCCAGGCTGAGATAGTTTGGGCATGTGAAGAGGAGTGACATCGATAACCCAACTAGGAGGTGTGATAGGTTGGCCATGGCGGGCCAGAGAAGGGTAGAGGGAGGCCTAAGAAGTACTGGGGAGAGGTGGTTATGCAGGACATGGAACGACTTCAGCTTACCGAGGACATGACCCTCGATAGGAAGGTGTGGAAGTCGAGAGTTAAGGTTGTGGGTTGACTAGTAGTCGAGAGTTTCTTCTAGTTCTACCAGTAGTATTAGTACTAGTCTTGTATTTTCCTAGCCCTAGCCCTTGTTATTACACGGTGTATCTTTCTTACCGGTAGTATTGGTACTATTCTTGTACTTTCGCATTCCTAGATCATTGTTAATGCACACTGGGCCATTTGTTTCCATTGTCCTATTACCTTGTTGTTGCTACTGTCTATATATTGCTTTTTTCCCACTATTCATGAGTCGAGGGTCTATTGATAAAAACCTCTCTACCTTCCTAAGGTATACACATATTGCCCTCCCCAGATCCCACTTGTGGGATTTCACTGGGTATGTTGTTACAAACGTTCTTAGATGCTACTTTCTCTGATGGATATATAAGTATAAATTTGCTTCTGGTGAAAAGGCACATTCATGACTGGTAGCGAGCATAATGACGAATTCTATATGGATGAGCATGGCCGAATCAGGACAAGAACCAACAGATCTGGTGGTATCCAGGTACACTTTGTGCAGTATTGTTTTGGTATGTGTATTTAGAGGAGCAATTATTTTAATTATGTCTTTTAATTTGCAGGGCGGTATATCAAATGGAGAAGTTATCAATATGAAAATAGCTTTCAAGCCAACTTCAACTATTGCTGTGAGTACTCCGACTCTGTGTCTTCCATCCATTTATTTCTTTTTCGTCCTTCCTGGTGTAGGATGATGTTGTTATACTGCTCCAGCACCTTGGCTTCGTTGTTTATTTGGAGTGAACTACTATATGTTTTTGTCAAGCTGAGCTTCTTGTTTGTCATTTTCTCGCAAGAAATAGTAGTTATTCATAAGTTGATATTCTATTATTTGACTAGGTCAATTATTTATTTCAGGACTATATGTAAATCAGTTTAATTATCTTATTTCAATTCTCTTGCAGAGGAAGCAGCAAACTGTGACGAGAGATAAACATGACACAGAACTCATTGCTAGGGGTCGCCATGATCCTTGTGTAGTTCCCCGAGGTCTGTCTCTGAATTTATAGTTGCCTGCTATTCCTTGTTTTGATAGCCTCTCTGCATTCTCTACTATAACCTTGTCTAGTCTTTAGAAGCCATTGAGACTTGCCTGAGAATCAGGGCAAGTTTTCCTTATCCTCTATTAGGCACAAGCTGAAATGCGTTAGCTTTATAACTTATTGATAACATACCCAGAAAGGACATCTGCTGTCCTTCATTCCTTTTTCCCTGAAAAATGACAATAGTTTTGATGTTGTGATGCCACAGCTGTTCCTATGGTTGAAGCAATGGTAGCCCTGGCGCTTGTGGATCAGTTAATGGCTCATTATGCACAGTGTATGCTGTTCCCAATTAATCCTGCATTGCAGGAACCTTTGCAGTCATCGACACCCGAGTCAGCTGAGGTTACCCTCTGAATGGAGCTGAGCAGCTTTTGTGTGTAATTTTTATCAACACCTTAGTAGTTTTACTGTTTAGAGGAGCCGGGACCTATCTTAAGTGCATTTACGTCAATGTAAAATTGTGCGCCATTGATTAGGCAATTTTAGGTTTTTATTCCATTTAAAGCCACACGTTGTGCCTTTGTAATTTTCAGTCTGCTATCGTTCAGAGTTTTTTGTCTTCTTCCAGTAAAATAGTATTGTAACCTGTATGAATATATACCTGGCACGTCAAAATTTAATGAAATAAATTTGCTGAGTCATAATTGTTGTGCAATTCGTTGTTTAAACTCATTTATGAAGAAGGTACCTACATACATCTTGATCTAATGTAGAGAGGGGTTGTTGACTTGACCACTAGTTCCTTTCATGCTAAGAATTCTTGTTCCTGCTGATTACAGGAGGGATGCCAAGTTTTTGGATAGGGAGCTTACAGGAAATTGCATCTCATTTTTCATTTGAAATGGAAAAAGAATCAGAGCTCAAAGGACTTTGAACTTTTGTACGGAGACCACAATGATTTTATCTACCTTTCTAACATTATCTAAAAAGAAAATAAAAAAGAAAATTGTCATATTTGTTTATACTGGCACCCTTTCTTAAATTCACACTTCATGACATTCTTTCCTGCAAACAGAATAAACTTAAGCAGGCTCAAGTTGAAAATTTGGTTTCCTCGAGAGTCTGGCATGAAGGAAAATGTTTTAATTGAAAAATGTGGTTTACTTATTTATTTTCAGTGTTTAGTTGGTGAGTATAAACTATTTTTCGAGAAATATTTTACTCCCAATTTCTTTTGCTCCTTCCCCCACCGCAAACAAACGTTATTCTTCTTTGGTTCCAGAGATACTGGTTTTCAGAGCGCCTCAAAATGGCAAAAGTGATTTAAGACAACTGCAATCAAAATAATACTCACAGTTTATTCAATGGTGTTATGCCAAATCCTCAAATGTTTCAAGATTTCTCCTCGTTTTCACTTCCAGATATTCCTAGAATCCTAGTATATTAATGGTATATGTTAAAATTATCAACATACGTGTCATAATCTATTTATATAGGTATATTATACTACTTTTATACCATTTAATGGTATTTATAACGTATATAAGTATAATGGTATATGAAAAGTATATATTATACCTATATAAATAATATATGTGATATATTACTACTAATATAAATGACATATGTTAGTTATACTATAATTATATAAAACGTGTAAGCGGATGACCACATGACTATCTCAAGAATGGTTCCTCTGCAGATACAGGTCTCGTGATAGCCTCACGACATAGCCTCATTTATTTGCACTTAACGGAGATCTGAATCTTAATCATTCAAATCGCATTTATTTTTTAAGTCTGAATCTGAATCTAATCGTTAAGTATGTTTGTTTTTTTAATTTTACAATCACTTAATGAGTCTAAATAAGTCCGAATGATGAAGATCCATAACAGAGACTTAATTTCATTAAGATGCTATTATTCATATTCATATTTAATTATCGCCACTGTCCACCATTATCAACTACCACCATGCACCTACTACCCACTACCTCCATACTAAACCATCACCGACGACCACCACCATCCTCAAGAATCATCGTCACCGCCATCATTATGATGTTTTGGGATTGATATCAATATTAGCTCTAACACCAAAAACCATTGAAATTGTCTAGATTATCAAAATTTCAAGAATGGTATTTTTATGATTTGACTCTAAGAGGTAATTTCACAACTTGAACTTCATTTATTATGCATTGATGAGTATAAGCCGTGTATTTATGAGTTGAATTGAAGTTTGATGTTAGCCTTAGGATGGGTCATTAATAGTGGTGATTGGGTGGTTGAAACAGATGATGAATAATACTTCCTCCGTTCACTTTTACTTGGTATGTATACTAAAAATAAATTTTTATTTTTACTTGTCACTTTACGCATATCAAGAGGAGATAATTTTTTTTCCTGTTATACCCACAATATTTATTATTCATTTCAAATTATTTTCTCAAATCCAATAAAATATGTATCAATTAATATGGGTATCATGATAAATTATGCACTTCATTTATTATTTTTTAAGGGACATGAAAAGTCAAAATGTGACAAGTAAAAGTGAACGGAGGAAGTAGTCGAAAGTATTAAATGGACCTTGTAAGAACCCAAGTAGCATTTATAACCTATTAAATGAATGAGAATGTAATGGTAAATCAAGATTTCACCTTAGATATTGAATTAAAGGTATGGGTGGTTTGGAGTCAATAACCAAGACCTAAATGAATTATTTTGAGCGTAAAAATGATATGGTTGAGTTATATTTATGTAGATTAATAATTATTGAGGGAATAAGCTCATTGGGATTGCTTAAAAGGCTAGGGTTGAGGTACTTGAAGATCTATCTTTTTTTAGTTTATTTCCTCAAATTTTATATCTTCAAACGTTTATATATGGAATTTAAAATGTGAATACATGTTCGTTGTAGCGAGAGAGGATGCCAATAGATTGCATGGTTGTGCTATCTTGTGTATATGAATTGATATGTATTCACTGATTTATGCCTTGTGCATTATGACATGAGCACAGTGACAGATTCAGAATTTTAGGTTGATCCGTGCTTAACTTTTTTGATATGAAGTTACTATCAATCACATCGTATAGGTGTATAACTATTTAAATATAAAGTGAATTAGATAAAATAAACAAAGAAAAGTTTAAAAAAAGAAGGTAAAGCATATTCAGAAGCAAAAGATTTAAAGTAGTAGCATTGGCTCAAAAAAGTCGCCAGTGAAAACTGAAAGGTGCTTGATAATATAAGAAAAAATGGAAAAAAGCTTGCTAGGAGTGAGATACGATCTCTCACCCTTTGACATTCGTAGCTTCAACACTCATCATAAACCAAAGCACCCACCAGACCCTTGTTATTTGGGTGCTTGCTGTTTTTCTACATCACATTTTTAAAATTTCTATATAACTATACATACTCCGAGGCAAAATTAATGGATGTTCGAACATTCAATTTTTATATATAAATCCGCCCCTGCATGAGGATAACACATAACTTTAAGATTTTTACAAGATATTTAAATAATTTGAAAAACTAATGTCATGATATGGGTGTGGATATTATGAAACCATAGTTTATGTATGACCTCAAATATGAATTTTATGACATGATCAAAAGGTTATGTTATTAGAAAATGATATGATAAGGTCATGAGTGACCAGATTTAGGGAACGAAAAAGGGCCAAAAATGTCCCACAACTATGGAAAATAGAGCATTTACCCCTAATTTGAATTTGGTCCCAAACATAACCTTATCATTAGTGGATTGATTCAGATTTATCCCTCAGAAAATAGAACAAATATACCCTCCATTTGTATTTGATCCCAAATGTGCCATTATCATGAGTGGATTAGCTCATATTTGTCCCAAAAAACTAACGAAATTCATTTTTCTTCGACCAGTCCTTTTATTTTTAGGGAAAAAAATTCGACTTTCTATTTCTAAAACAACGAGAGGAAGAACAAAAGAAAAAATAAAATAAAATAAAAGAAAAAGAATATGTAGATTTTTTTAGAAATACACATCAAAACTAGAGATTCACATAACATTTTGTTTTGCTCAAATGTGTCACGACCCAAAATTCACCTAGTCGTGATGACACCTAACCCAGTGCTAGGTAAGCCTAACATAAAAATAGATAAACCAAGTGAAAGATCAAAATAAGAAGAATGATAATAACTGAATTATATACAACTTTTCAAGGACTAGTAGTACAAGTCATGAGCTACTATGATTTTGATTTACAAACTAGTATGAAGAATAAATACAATATCTGTTTAAAGTTTACATAAACAAAATTTAAAATTTTAAACTACCTTGAACAAAAGGTAGCTTGAATCTGGAATGCGAGTACGTCTTCAATGCTAGACTTCATCTTCCACAGCTACGCATCTCCAAGATCTGCACGCAAGATGCAGAAGTGTAGTATGCGTATAACGACCCATGTACTCAGTAAGTATCTTGACTAACCTCGATGAAGTAGTGACGATATTTTAAGTTAAAAGATACTTACTCAATATTTTACGTGTGCAGATGATAAGCAGAGAGAGCAATATGAGAAAGAGACACGAAATAATCACGTATAGACGAAACAAGAATACAATTGACAGAGGGCCTCAGAATATCATCACTTCTTAGTTTCATAACACAATACGATAACAAAATCAATAGACAAGATTAACCATAATAAATTTTCTTCATTGCGGCGTGCAACCCGATTACATATATAAGTTTTTCTCTGTTACGACGTGCAACCCGATCTCACATATAATATCATTACCATTGTGGCATGCAACCCGATCTCATATATATTATTAATACCGTTGCAGTGTGCAACCCGATCTCACATATACTATCAATACTATTGCAGCATGCAACCCGATCCCATATCTCATATCAATACCATTATGGTGTACAAACCGATCTCATATATAATAAACTCATACATAACTATTCTACAACAACCAAACATGGAGAATTTACAATGTAATACCAAGAAAACTAACACGTGAAATTCAACTAGGAATACAAACTCAACAAAGTAAGATGAGCAACATAACATCCCACATATAAAGACAAGGCTTCCACAAAGCACAAATACATAACCAGTCCAAGAGTTACCCAATTCGGCTAAGCAAAGAAGTGTGGAACATGAAACATGGGAAGATGTACGTCAAGTAAAAACAAGCATCAAGTAGAGGTATGTAAAAAGTAAAATCATGTAACAAGTGGAGGCATGTAACATGTTTGGGCTAATAACAAGTAAAGGCATGAATTCGAAAGGACATGTAACAAAAGTAAGTCAAGTACAAGCATATCAGTAGCAGTAACATGCAAGGTAGAAACATAGATATAATAGTAACATGCCAAATAGGAACACATATAGGTAACAACATAAAGATCACAAACGGGAAAGTAACATACAAACATTAACAGAAACCAAAGTAGAGGGCATGTAAGTGTTTAACGAACGAGTAATCATAATAAGATTCCAACTGCCATTCCTCTCACATGATAACAACGAATCGACCAATATTATTTCACACTGTACAACAATACTCATCATGCCAAAATCATATCAACCGCACAGAAATAACCATCGTGCCAAACATAGCCCTAATGCCCCAATCATCATCTCCTATTACGGATAAAAAAGCTCAAGTAACATGAAAATAATAGGTATAAATGAGTGTTCACGATCCTACAATCATTCAAGTACGTAAACAGTCTCAAAAAATAATATATTTAAATCCTTTTAAGATGTCATATATTCTAGCATGATTTCTAACGCAGATAATTGAATTTATTAGTCATAGAACTAAATAAAGCATAAGTTAAGGGATCACCAAGTTCAACGAACCACAAAGAAGCATATAATTCTCCCTCCCGAGCATGGAAACCCAGGAACATGCCTATATGCTCGTCACCTCGTATATGCATCACCTCCGCATTAGCAAACAATATCATTTAGTAGGAAAAATTTCTCCAACAAATCTAGGCAAGAAAATTACTTTAAATAAGCAAAATCAACACTTTAAGAAGACCTTCCAGTGCAACAACCTCCCGATGGATCGAATCTAGCCAAAATAACTTAATATCATACATAAAAGCTATAGGAAATGATTTCGAATAATAAAGCTTCGTTCTTTAACTAAAATAAAAAAATCAACCCCGAGCTCACCCTCGAAACCCGACAAAACTTATAAATTATGAACATCCATTCCAATACGAGTCTAAATATATATGTTTTATCCAAAGCCGACCTCAAATCGATCCTCAAATCATCAATTTATATTTTAGAATTTTCTTAACTAAAATTCCCAATTTTTTAATTTGATTCATCAAACAATCGCTAAATTCAAGGTTGGAATCATGAAATATAAATAAATTCGAGTAAAAAATACTTACCCCAATATAAATTGTGAAAATATCCTCTAAAATCGCCCAAATTCGAGCTCCAAAAACTTGTGAGAAAAAGTAACTAAATTTCAGAACAAGTAAAAAAAAATGCGGCAGCTATTCCAACTCGAATCAGAATGACCTCAAAACTCATATTTGATAAGCCCAACATAATTCTTGCAAGATTACACACAAAATAGCCTTTTGAATCACCCAATTTGGCGTTAAATGAGGGAGATACGATGTTTTAAAGTTTTAAAGGAAGTCTGAAAATTTTAGGGACATAATCGGTATTGTCGGAATTGTTTACACCAGAAAAATCAGCAACGGCAAAAACTTCGTTTTAGCACCCAAAATTCATTTGGAACGTCCCGGACATAAATCATATATGCATTTCAATCATAAAATAAGCTACGAACCTGTTCTCGCACTCAAAATACGGAAAATACATTGTCTTGACCCGATATTGACCGTGGTCAAACTCCAAATCCTTAACTTAACTAGTCTCTTAACCAATAATCTAAAACACATCTGAGCCCCTCAAGACCTCATCAAATTATACCAACAAGTACAAATACATTATACAAACTTATCCAAGGGATCAAAACACCCACGAGAACATTACAATAAATAATCGAGACTCAAACCGAATAAAATTTCTCAAGTTGTAAATCTTCATTCCTTCAAAAGAGTGTCCGAATTACTCTTACACACTTCGGATTACTTCCAAACTTTACAAACAAGTTCAATTCAACTATATAGACCTATATAAAGTCTCGAAACACCAATTAGAGTCAAATAACATCAAAGTCAACTCTTGGTCAAACTTATGAATTATTAAGTTCTTTAAATTGCCAACTTTCGATAAATAGTGTCGAATCCTTCTAGGAACCTCCAAAACCAAATCCAAACATATGTTCAAGTTCAAAATCATCATATGAACCTATCGGAATCATAAAAACTCGATTATGAGTCTGTTTACCCAAAAGTCAAACCTTGGTCAACTCTTCCAACTTAAAGCTTCCATATCGAGAGTCATTCTTCCAAATCAATCCCGAACCACTTGAAAACTTAAACCGACCATATACGCAAGTCATAATACATCATATGAAGCTACTTAAAGTCTCAAACTAACGAACGGAATGCTAAAGCTAAAAACGACCGATCGAGTCGTTACATTCTTCCCCTCTTAAACATACGTTCGTCCTCGAACGTGCCAAGAGTAGTTTTGAAGCCATAATTACTGTATAAACCCTCCATAAAGATACTCATGGGTGATCCCACATTACCTAAATCCATAAAAGCCCATCGACACAATCTCGACTGAAGGTTCTTCTTTTAACCTTAACCGATAAGCCTTAGAACCAAATTTCAACATCCAGGACTCCTTCTAAGAAGCGATTCTCACATACACACACTGTATTGATCTCAACCATCTGCAACAAATCATAAATATATTAACAGGATATAACCACACAATGTAGACCATCGCTTATATGCCCATAACAATATTTCTGACCACAATAGCCGACTATTACCAAACTCACTATCGGTAACAAACCTCAAATCAAATAAAACCTTATTTCGAACCTTCATACTCTACCAATGGTGAAAGAAACAAGTAGAAACTCATTACCACTCACTCAATTAACAAGTCATGGGTTCTCTCGTCCGACAAGGACCATTGCCAAATTCTGAGCGAAAATAAGGTATTATTCTTCCAAACATTCCTTACCCCAATATAATAGTGCAAATCCCAAGTCCAAAAGCATCATCTCAGCTAATAAAAGCAGGCCAACTAACATGTCACACTAAAAGCCACATAGAACTCACACAATGTGGTTCGTACACCAAACAATCAATCACTCAGATATATCAAAAAATGGAAAGAAAACAAGGTACATGGATTATCTAACAAGTACAACTGATATAACAACAAAAGCATAGTTTCATGAACTCATCCCAAAAAGGGAAAACAAAACACATGAAATAAACACAAGTAAGGGTATCCCACATAACTCCGTTGCAACGCGCAACCCGATCCCAAACATATCAATCCACATAGAGATATCCATTGAGCCATAATGCTCATGCTCACTAAGCACATGTGCGTCAACATTAAACACGATAGAGTGCACAAGTATAACTATGGGGAGCTTAGTAAGCATAATACAATACGGAAAAAGGGCAGCACAACTAGGGGTGCAATAAGAAAATCAACATCATAAGATCCATTTCACTCACATATCCCCACAAGGCCTAAACAGGATTACAATATGTGTGCAATAATCAAGTAGCCTCACAACCCGTCATAGTATAAGATAGAAGCATATAACATAGATCAGGGCATGAATAACATCCATTCTGCCTGATGATATACCTACAGTAACAGTTGTGTAAGAGTACGAAAACCCAATCTGATATAGAATACCAGTCTCATTAGGCCTACAAATAGCCCCCAAACCAATTCCAAACATCCCCAAACAGGTAAGCAACCTTCCAAAAGTTCATAGCAACCTATCTATAACACATACCATCAGCTGTCCAATTCTTATCATATTTTTACACTCTGCAATCAAGAAATAGTCTACCTACATGAACATTTAGTCTCAAACCTCAAGAATACCGGAATCTCCATATCTAATCCCAACTTCACTACTCAAATGACTGATACATCACTCATACACAATCATCTTATAGAAAATACTCACATAGGTCTTCTGCACCGCGTAGCAAAACCTGAACCTCAACAGCCCAAAACCAGGCGATCACCGTAATACTAGTCAAGCATCCGCAAGTCAAAATACAATGTGCCTCCTAAATTGCACACTCTACTCATGCGACATAAAATAGTGCTAGCATTCTATTAAACACCTAAAATCATCCATGCCTTCAAGAACTCATGACCTTCCCTTCGAAACTAAACCGCAATCTTGCCTATGCAAATCTCAATCCCGCAAGGCTCACCATAACTATCAATGTCAACTAGTGGAAATGCAAAAATCTCATAATCAACTCTGAACCACCAGTAGGATAAACACCCCACCGACTAGAAACTTTCTACTTAACCTAATCCGGGAGAACATCATAACGCAACAGACCTCCTATACCCGTAGAAGACATCAACACCGAACTGTGTCCATAACCATCGTGAATTATTCGAAACCTATTAGCAAATAATCAAATCATCAGGACTAATTTCCTCTAACTCAACCAAATCACACAGACTGCCAAACCCAAAAGTAACTCAACCCGAAATGCTCGCTCTGAAGGGACCTTCTGCGAACCCCAAGTCATTTCTTGCATCTATCCAATGCTGCCATGTAAAGTCAATATTGATATAGAATTACTGCAAATATGGACACCATCCACTACCGATCTCAAGCCCTAGCCATACACAAATCCGAAAATCCTTAAATACCATATATAAATCTTAAATTTATCGGCACCTCCTCGATAGCCATTTACCTTTCTTTAATCTCTAATACACAGTAAATACCTGTGCTTCACTAGCACATGAATATACAAAGAAACAACCAAGTGATTCCTTTTCCTTCCACACTATATCCACAATGAATAACAAGCTAGAATCATTCCTGAAGTCATCCTTTTCAAGTCATAGCTAATCCACAAGCATCCCTTAGTCCAGAAACTGATATAACACATGATCCTACAATCCGATCATTGATACAGACTCCCCCACTTGGCTCAAAGCCTTAGAACACATCGTCGGTAACCCACATTACCCTTCCTTTGTAGCTGCCCCGGTCCCACACTGTTAGTAGCTGAATACTTCATAAAATTATGTAACACTAGTCATAAAACACTCCAAGGACTCTGCCAAATGCATACTTGTCCTTGTGACAGTCAAGCCAGCTTCCTCAAATGCTCTGAAATGACAAGATATGCATTCCACTGAATAGAAGTGTCACGACCCTAATTTTTCTTCGTAGGATATTGTGATGACACATAGTCTCTATATACTAGGTCGGCCTAAACAACATGCAGAAATAGTAAATAAAATCTTAGAATTTCAAAACTCCAACAATATCATAAATAAACTGTAAACCCAATACGTACAATTCCCAAAATCTGGTGAGATATAAGTCACAAGCTCTAGATACAGTACCAAAAAATCCTATACATCATTGTCTATAAAATGTAAAGAAACAAGGAAGAACAAGGTAGAAGGAGACTCCAAGGCCTGCAGATGCGGGCATGTATACCTTGAAGTCTCCAAACAAAGCAACTCAACGCGCTAATATCGAGACTTATAAGATGTACCTGGATCTGCACAAAAGCATGCGCAGAAGCGTAGTATGAGTACACCACAATGATACCCAAAAAGTGTCAAGCCTATCCTCGGTAGAGTAGTGACGGGGTCAGGTCAAGGCCCTACTGGAGATAATAAGAGCAACACAGAAGATATAATGATATAATGGTAATTACAAGGAAGTGAAACAATAAAGAATTTATGAAAAGATAACAACACAGAATCAAGGCAGCTAATACAACACGAAAGGAAAACAAGGATTTTACATATTAAGGAAAATAACAACCAAACAAAATTCAGCAAATAGAGAAGGATCAACAAGGGCAATCCTGAGGTACCGCCTCGTAGTCCCAAATCATAAAAATACATCATAGTCTTTCCTTATATTACCGCGGGGGCCTTTACATTTAGTTTTGAAAATCATTTTTCCCGAAATAACACCTCGCTTTTTAGCCCACCTTAGCACACCGCATGTCTTCTAGTAGTTCCCCTACTAGCCACACGTATCAAGCCTACCTTATCTCACCGCATGTGTTTCAACACCCAGACCTTATACCACCACATGCGTATCAATAGTAACAACGACGCGGTAGAAACCTCGTGCAACTAGTAACAACAACACGGAAGAAACCTCGTGCAAACAACTAAACAATCCTCTCAACAATAGCACAAATTCCAAAACATAACAACTCAATAAAATGATGTTTCACAACTTACACTTTTCCTCAATAAAAACCACGGCCTTTGCAACTCAATACCAAACTCAACAGCAAAATATTTCAAGGATAGCAAATTTCAAGTATGGAATCCCACAGTTAAATAATGAATACAAAATTAAGAAAGCAAGTAATTCAACTAAACAGGTAGTACAAGTTGCAAATAAGAGATAAGACAAGTAGACATGTGAAATTAGACTAAATATAGTGACTATAACATGATAAAGTAATTCAATTAAAGCATGAAAAGGAAACTACGTAGCTAAGACTGAAATCTCAACATTTAGCCCATGTACACACTCGTTACCTTACGTACACGACATCCACATATCAAAATTATCACAACAATACCAAATCCTAAGGGGAATTTCCCCCACACAAGGTTCGACAAGTCACTTACCTCATACCACACTAAATCAATCAACTAGAAGGCCTTTCCCTCGATTTTCCAACGCCGAATGGCTTGAATCTAGCCAAAACAATTTCATACTATAAATATAACTATAGAAAACTAATTTAAATAATAAAATTATGATCTTAGCAAAGAATTGAAAAATCGCCCCAAAAAGTCGACCCATGCCCGCATCTCGAAACCCGACCAAAATTATAAAATCCGAACACCTATTTAATATCGAGTCCAACCATATAAGAATTATTCAAATCCGACTTCATTTCGCCTTTCAAAACTCAAAAATGTAGTCTAAGAACTTCTACACTTTTTCCCCAATTTTTCCACCCCAAATCCCTAATTACATGATACAATCAATGATTGATTAGAAAAATATAATCAAGTTAAGAACTATTACCCCAACAATCCCTCTGAAAATCCCTCGAAATTTTGCCTCAAACCGAGCTCTCTAAGTCCAAATTGTGAAATATGAAATAAACCCTCGATTTTGAACTTAAGTCTGCTGCCCAGCGATTCCTTCTCCGAGAACGCGGAAATTGCCTTGCGTTCGTGAAGCACAAAATCCTAAAGCCCAGTTTTTCTCTTACGCGAACGCGATGACCAAAAGATCCCAGGCTTTGCGAACACAATGCCTCACTCGCGAATGCGTAGACCAACGCGCGAGGTCCCCCCAGCCTGCCTCTCTTCTTCGCGAATGCGTGGCCTTCTTCGCGAACGCGAAGAACAAAATGGAACCATCAAAACTTTTCGGGGTCAAATTCACAAAAGTCAAACTTGGTCAACTCTTCCAACTTAAAGCTTCCTAGTTGAGAATTATTCCTCCAAATCAATCCCGAATCACTCGAAAATCGAAACCGATGATAACACAAGTCATAATACATCATACGAAGATACTCATGCCTTCAAACCACCGAGGAAAAATGCAAATGCTCAAAATGACCGGTTAGGTCGTTACATTCTCTACCACTTAAACATACGTTCGTCCTCGGATGTGCCAAGAGTTATCCCAAAACTATCAAATCACTATGAAAACTCAGCATGCACATACCCGGGGGTGACCCCACGTCACCCCAATCAATATAAGTCCGTCAACTCATCATAACCAAAGATTCTTCCTTCAACCTTAGTCCATAAACCTTAGAATCCAATTTCCAACATCCAGAATTTGTTATAAGACCCTATTCTTGCATCTACACAATGTACAAGCATGAACAAGTCATATCGAGCCATAACCATTACCCTAGATGTAATCTCATGATATACCACGTCACCTACATACTCATAGCAATAATTTCCGATCACAATAGCTTCCCAATAACAAACCTAATGCCGGTTACAAACCTCATTTCAATTGAAACATTGTACTGCACCTTCGTACACTGCCGTTGATGAAATAAACATGTAGAAACTCGTAAACACTCATCAGATCAACAAGTCGTGAAGCTCTCACTCTCGATAAGAACCATTGCCAAATTCTAAGATGACTAATGACATTATTCTTCCAAATATACCGTAATCAAATCCAATAGCACCCATTCTAGGTCCAATGACCTCATCTCATCAAATACAACTACTCTACTAACACCACACCAATACAACCTATAACCATAAACCGTGCACCAATAAGTAACAATTCAAATGTACCCCCAAAATGGAAAATGACTCAAATGAGAGAACCTTCCCGCAAGCTAAACGGGTACTACCACAAACGCAATGCTATAAACCCATCACGTAGGGAGAACCAAAACACATGAAATCAACACAAAGGATCATATCCCAACATAATCTCCGCTGCGATATGTGACCCAATCCAAACACCAGTCCGCATGAATTACCTCGAGCCATAATGCTTAAAATCAACAACCATACGCAAATCAACTACAAACACACAGAGTGTATGACCATAACCATGGATTAATGGATATCACAATATACCATAAACAAGAAAGACCATAACCAAGGCGCAATCAACCGTTCAACACCCCAAGAACCAGCTTGCTTGAATTTTGCCACAAGGCCCAAACAAAAATGCATCATGTGTGCAAATAACCAACATATCACAACCCATCATAGCATAGAAGAGCAACACATAAAACATATCAGAGCACAAACAAGCTCAACTCTAACTGAATGACACACCCCTCAACAATAGTAGTGGTGAGTCAGCAAATCTGACCCGATGTAGAATACACGTCCTCATAAGGCCTACCAATGTGCCCACAAATCCATTCTGGTCATCCATAAATAGATAAATAATCCTCCAAAAGTGCACAATAACCTAACCATAACGTATACCACTCGCCGCCAACCTCTTAGCACACCTTCAGTATCAGTAACCAAGGAATAGTCCACCTTTGAGACTCCTGGTTTCCAAATCACAAAAATACAAAAATCTCCATATCCGATCCCGACTCGCCCACTCAATTCACTGACACATCCTTCATATACAATCATTCTACTAGAAGTACTTCCATAGTTCTCTCGTGACACATAACAGAATCTGAACATCATCAGTCGATCAACCATACTAGTACCACAATACCAATGAGGCATCCGTAAGTCAAAATACAAGGTCCTTCTGAAATGCGTGCCCTTCTCAGGGGATACCAGATAGTGCTAATATTCTTCTAAACATCAAAAATTGTCCATACTGTCTAGAACTCAAGAAGTTCCCTTTGAAACTAAACCACAAACTTGCATATACAAATCTAAATCCTACATAACACATTGCCTTTAACATACCATCATATAAAAGTGCGAGAATTCCATTATCAACTCTAAGTCACAAGAAGGATACATCCTCAATCAGTTAGAAATCTCCCACTCGATCCCATCCAAGAGCAAATCACAACACGCAACAAATTCCCCATGCTGGTAGAGAATATCCATCTCAAGCCATGGCAGAAATCATCAATAACTCTTCGAAACCCATTTGCACATAACAAAGCCATCAAAATTAAATTCCTCTAACTCAACCAAGTCACGCAGGTCGCCAAGCCCACAAGTATTGCCACAAAACACCTATAAAGCCTCACCAAACCAAAGGAAACGATCATATCCAATACCATGCTGATCCAAATTACTATAAAACTGTCATATTTCTATGAGTTCCTTCCAAATTGCCTTCAAGTTAGTACTTCTCTTTGACATAACACCATGATACTCAACCCAAATCTCACCATAAGAGATGTTAGCATGAAACCACGCTATCCTAAAGCCCATAAGCTACTACATTCCCTCTTAAGCACCCAATAGTACCGCAACCAAAATGCCTACGCTGAAGAGATCTTCTGCAAATCTAAAGTTGTTTCTTTAACCTCTCTGATACTGAAATGTAGAATAATACAGAAATACCGCAAGTCACAGTACCAACCAAATGCAAATTTCAGACCTTAGCAATACACAAATTCGGGGAAGTCCTTAATTGCCACATATGAATCATGGACTCATTAGAACCTTCTCGAGATTCATCTAGTCTGCTCTACTCTCCAATGTACCACCCAAAGGAGCCGAACAACTCGTGTCTCATTAGCACGCCAATACTCAAGTAAGTAACCCCATCTTAACGCAACCGAGTGAACCCCTCTTCTTAGCACATTATATCCATCACGAATAGTCACCCAAATCATTTTAAGATTTCCATATATCCATAAAGTGTAATACATCATGCATCTAGAAAATTTCTTACTCGAGTCATCCTCTAAATCAACCTCTTCAAGTCATAACTATTCCATAAATATGCCTCAGACCGAAACTAGTATAACACATAACCATGCAATCAGATCATCGATGACAGACTCCTCCACTTGTCTCAGAGCCATAAAACACAACATCCGATAACCCACAATACCTTTACTCTATTACTGGCATAACCCCGCACTGTAATTCAACTAAATCCTTCATAGGCTCATGTAACACAAATCATAAAATGCCTCAAATCATCCGCTAAGCTCACATTCACCTCGTGATAGTCAAGCCAACTTACTCAAGAAGTCCCAACATAAATTGCAACACATATAACCCACTGATAGAAAGAAACCCTTCACATAATATCATAAGGATCACACAACCTCAGAACATTCCATAGGAGATAACCACTTGCTTAGCTTCAAACTGGCATCTCTCTACGCCCTATCATGGCCATAACCACAATGCAATCACTTAATCATCCCGAGTCTGATATCATCAACAAGACATAATAATCCACTTCATTCCGCAAATGAACAATATAAAAGACCCCTCAGCATGCTCATAGCTCAAAATCGTGCAATATATCAAGACATAAATCAAGCATCCATAACCAATAATTCTTCTCGTCACATCCCGCAGTCAGGCAGTACTCATCATATATCTATTCAACCACTCATTGAATCATCAGCCCCACTCATAGGGGCAGTGCCAGACCTATAAGTCAAAAAGCACATACTCACACAGCCGAAACCACCGAGCCCAAGCTGTGGTCTAAACCTGGCCTCAAGTCCCCCAGATTTCCCATCACCATAACATAGAAAACAAATATCTCACCTCATCCGTGGAATCACAAGCCGTCAATGCACAGCTGATACCGGGTTCTCAATATAACATATGAGTGAGTGGAAGGAACTAAAAGAGATACACTTCAAGATGAATCAATGTCGCATGATAAGGAGGGAAATATGGGAAGTTTATCCTAGATGCCTTGTAGCCTCTCAAAGATAGGTATGGACATCATCATATCGATCCGCAATACTTTACTAGACACTAGCTCATGACTCATAGAACCTATGAATCTAGAGCTCTGATACCAACTTTTCACTACCCGAAATTCAACAAGCCATGATGGCACCTAACCCAACCCGCTAGGTAAGCCAATTAGCAGCAAACACAATCCAAATGAGATTACTAGGAAATAAATGATGAGATAACTGAATTCTTATACAATAACCCAAAGACTAGTAGTACAAGTCACGAGCCACTAAGACTTAGATTCAAAAATATGGTATGAAATAATATAACATCAGTTTGGAATATATATAAATAGAATTTAAAATCTAAAACTACCAAGGACAAGTGATAGTTATATGTTACACCCCATGTTTTCGTACGTGAGAGTACGTCGTAAGTCAATTGATGTAAGCTCAGAAATGAGATCATATTTGAAAGTACATAAAGTAAGTTAATCATGTTAACATAGAGGTTACAAATATTTAAGATCATTAATAACAATTACCAAGAGGGTTGCAAGGCTTAGAAGCTATACGAATTAAAGAAAATAAGTTTCGTCGAAAGTCGACAAGTTGGGAATATTATAGCATGTACTTTTGGGGTGAGACTAGGGTGCTTAACATAATAAGAAAGTTATGTTATGAGTTATGTTAGTCGTATGATAGTCGTGTTCATTTTTTGAAGTCAAGCGAGTTGTGGAACAAAAGTTGGCAAAGGTCATCACAAGTTACATTCATAAATGTGCTAGATATTAGGTCAAATGTAGCTGAGCTTTTCTCCTAATATTCTTGGAATTACAGAATTATCCACCTACAAAATTGAATATATATGAGTCTAGTTTCTAACAAATTAAACCATTTGTCAGTATGACATCATAGTAGAGAGATATTCATGTTTTTGCGAGACTGCGCAGGAAGCCCCTAGGGGACCCACTTGGTCGGTGGCCGACCTTTACTTGTTTTTATCTCGTTTTTGGGATGATATTTGCTCATTTTTCGACCTCCTTCCATACTAATACTCTAAAATCCCTCCCAAACAGTTCCCCCAAGGCTCCAAACAAATTTGTTTAAAAAATACACTATAATCCAACATCAAAGTTAGCCAATGGTGAAGAATAACCCCTCTATGGTGTTGTGATGTGAATAAGGATGATGGTGAGCTAAGTTAAGCTTAGGGTTTGAATTTTATATACTGCCTAAGGTATTTTTAACATCATTTTGAAGGTGTTAAAGGTTATTTACTTGTTGATTGTGGTGTTGGAGTGAAAGATTACAAGATAGCACTTGAAAGGGGAAGAGATGTTATTGTTTGTTGGGTTGTTTTAAGGTTATATATATATACACACACACACACACACACACACACACACACACACACACACACACACATACACGTTGTTATGTCTGAAAAATAGGGAAAATAACTTGATTATGATATGGTTTCTGATTTTATGAATTTCTATATGTTTATCAAGTGAATTGGTGAAAGAAACATATGAAACTTTAGATTGGAAGTGAAGATTAACTTAAGTCATTTCTATGGTGTTGTATTGCCATTGGGGGTTGTTGTAAGCTAAATATAACTTGGATTTCTACTTGAAGATACTGTAGGAGGTATGTGTATTGTGTTCTTGCATGCGCTTAAGGTTATCTTGATGTTGATTAAGCTAAACGGATGGACTATACATGAACTAGTGAATAAAGTTGCTAATTAAGGATAGTTGGAGTTGTGGATTATTTTTTTTGTTATAAATATATGGTATAAGGCTAGAATCATTGATGAATGGCTTCATTATCATGTTAATGATACTCTTAAGTTAATGTAAGAAGTCTATAAGGGGTGATATGGGTTATACGGATTCCAATCGAAGCTTGCCGCTCGTCGTGAAGTAGTTGTGACTTGTTGTGTTTATATGGTGTCTTGTTATTGATATTTATATGTTGCTGGATTTATCTGGTTGTTGTTTTTGGTATGTGGTATTGGAGGAGTCCCTTGTTACAGGGGATATGCTGCCGAATTTATGTCAACGAGCTAATAGCTTAAGTAACGGACTTAGCCTTTACTCAGCACTAATTTTGAATCTCCTTATGCTATGGTAGATTGAGTTGAGTTGTTTGAAGAGTTACTTGGAAGGTATTAAGGACTCAATGGGGTTAAGGTATGTTAAGGCTAAACCTTTCCTTCATTTTGGCATGATCCTGTAACTACATATGTTTGATGACGAGGCACAAAGAGAAGTTCTTATTATTGAATTTATGTACATTATCCTAGTCTCATATGATATCGTATTCTCCCTTATCGGGAATTTATATTCAGTTAAGTATTATCTTCTTCCAATCAAGAGATCAAAGGGATATATATATATATATATATATATATATATATATATATATATATATA
>AWOL01S0034532.1:0-16982 GCA_000715115.1 Nicotiana otophora | reverse complement strand
AATTTCTCTATTAGATTCATTAATCAAATGCCAAAATCAAAGATGGAATCATATAATTAAATCTGAGTAAAAAATACTTACCCCAGTCCAAGTAGTAAAAATCCCCATAAGAATCGCCAAAATCCGAGCTCCCAATGTGATAAAATAACAAAAACCCTCGAAATGGAGTACTTATACCACTGCTCTAGGTAAAACCTTCGCGATCGCAGGACCCACTTTGCAATCGCGAAGAACAAAGATGAACACTACTAAATTATACTTTGCCTTTGAGTTACGGCCATCGCAAATGCAATGGACACATGTACCAGACCTACACAAACATATCCATTCCTATGCAAACGCGAACAAAAAAAATCCCCAGCTCCCACACTGAAACGCGATCGCAAATCAACTCTGTGAATGGGATGGGTCAGATCACTTAACCTCCGCGAAAGTGACCCTCTAGTCATGAACGCGTAGAGGAAAAATCACCTAGATCCAAAACACTCTTCGTGATCGCAAAACTCCTACGTGATCACGATGCTCATCAGACCAACACTAGAAATCAAAGGAAAACAACAATGCAAACATGACAGAAAATGGTCCAAAACCACCCCGAAACTCACTAAAGCCCATCGGGACCCCGTCCGAACATGCCAACAAGTCCTAAAATGCAACGCAGAGCCACTCGAGGCCTCAAATCCCACAAGATAACATCAAAATCACGAATCACACCTCATTTCAAGGCTAAGGAACTAATTCAAATTTCCAAATTCAAAATCATGCCGAACCACATCAAATCAACTCGGAATGACCTCAAATTTTGGATACAAGTCCCAAATGACATAAAGAACCTACTTCAAGTGTCGAAACCACAATCCTAACCCAATAATATCAGAGACAACTCTCGGTCAAACCTATGAACTTTCCAAATCTTCAAATTGCCAACCTTCACCAATCAGAGCCAAAATCTTCTAGAAATATCCTAATGCAAATCCGATCATACGCCCAAGTCCAAAATCACCATTCAGACCTAACAGAACCATTAAAACTTCTATCCAAGGTCAAATTGACAAAAGTCAAACTTGGTTAACCCTTCCAACTTAAAGCTTCTAAATTATTCTTCCAAATCAATCCCGAACTACTCAAATACCAAAACCGATCATACAAATAAGTCATGATACATCATATGAAGCTTCAAGACCTTAAACCACTAAGTGGAGAGCAATGCTCAAAACGACTGGTCGGGTCGTTATATTTTCCCCTACTTAAACATATCCTCGAATATGCCAAAAGTCATTCCGAAGCCATCAAATCACCCTATAAGCTCACCATACACATACCCATGGGTGATCCTATGTCACCCTAGTCCATATAAATATGAAAACACAACTAACTAAAGATCCTTACTTTGACCTGGGTTCACAACCCTTAACCCAATCTCCAATATTTGAAATTTATTATAAGACCCGATTATCGCATCTATGTATTGTATAAGTTTGAACAAGTTGTATCAAGTCATAAACATAACCTAAGATATAATCACATGATATACCATATAAATCAGATACTCTTAGCAATAACCCCCGACCACATTAGCTGCCCATTAACAACTCCAGTACCGATGACATACTTTATATCAAACAAAACCTTATCCTGAACCTTCATACACTACCAATGATGAAAGAAACATATAGGAACCCATAACCACTCATCAGATCAACAAGACATGGGATCGTTCTCCCGATAAGAATCATTGCCAATATGACATTATTCTTCCAACTTATCTTAACAAAATCTGATAGCACTGACTCCAGGTCCAAGAATCTCATTACACCCAATGCAAGATACTAAACTAACCAACCACAACAATGAAACCTAGAGCCACATACAATGTAATCTATGCACCAAATAAGCAACATCTGGAATGTAACTAATGATGGAAATAGAATCAAATAAGAGAACCGTGCTGCAAGCTCAACAGATACCACCACAAAGTGCAATGCTACGAACCCATCTCATAGAGGAGAAACAAGACACACGAAATGAGCACAAAGGATCATATCCCAACATAACTCCGCTACGGTGCATAACCCATTTCAAACTTATCCGTCCACATGGCATATCCATTACCAAAATTCTCATACCCACCAAACACGCGTGTACCAACAGCAGGCATACGATGCACATGACCATAAATATAGAGAAACGAATAGCACAATATACCATAAAAAAGAAGACCATAACCAAGGCACAATACACGATTCAACACCTCAATAGCCATGTCGCTCTAGTTTCGCCATAAGACCCAAACATAACTATATTATGTGTGTAAATAGTTAATAGTCTCATAACCTATCGTAGCATAAAAGAGTAACACATGAAATATATCAGAACATGAATAAGATCTACTCTAACCTATGTACACCCCTCAACCCTAGCTGCGCAGAGTAAATAAACCCGATCCGATGTAGAACACACATTCTTATTAGGTCTAATAACGGGCCCCCAAATCAATTTTGATTATCCAAAATAGGCAAATGACCTTCCAAAAGTCCACAGTAACCTAACCATAAAACATACAATCAACCGTCAAACTATTAATATACCTTTATCATCCACATTTAAGGAACAATCTGCCTCTGAGAACTCCCAATCTCCAATTCCCAAGAATATAAGAATCTCTATATCCGATCCCAACTCTATCACTCAAATGACTGACACATCCCTCATACACAATCATCTCATGGGAAATACCCTTATAAATCTTTCGTGCCACGTAGAAAAAAATCAGAACATCAGCAATCAACAACCAAGCTATACCAAAATACTGATCAAGCATCCACAAGTCAAAACACAATGCGCCTTTCTGGAATTCACACTCTTCTCAATTGATACAAAATAGTGCCAGCATTTTTCTAAACATATGAAACTGACCATGCTGCCACCCCACCTGCAAAGCCAGCTAGACGTGGAGGTTGAGCAGGTAGAGGTCTCTCTAGAGGGGGGTGCCAAGCCAGATACTATGCTCTTCCTGCTAGGATGAAGGCAGTTGAATCTGACTCTGTCATCATATATATTGTTCTGGTCTGTCATAGAGATGCATCAGTCTTATTTGATCTAGGATCCACTTATTCATACGTATTATCTTATTTTGATCTGTATTTAGGTGTATCCCATGATTCTTTGAGTTCTCATGTCTATGTGTCTACACATGTGGGAGATTCTATTGCTGCTGACTGTGTGTACCGGTCGTGTTTAGTCGTTCTCGATAGTTTTGAGAATAGAGCCGATTTATTGTTGCTTAGTATGGTAGACTTTGATATTATTTTAGGCATGGACTGGTTGTCGCCTTATCATGCTATCCTTGATTGTAACGCCAAGACGGTGACGTTGGTTGTGCCAGGTCTACCGCGATTAGAGTGGATAGGTACTTTAGATTATGTTATATTTATTGATGACATATTGATCTACTCACGTAGCATGGAGGAGCATGAGCATCATTTGAGAGTTGTGCTTCAGACCTTGCGGGAATAGAAGCTATATGCTATGTTCTCCAAGTGTGAGTTCTGGTTAGATTCTGTGACATTCTCGGGTCATGTTGTATCAGGCGAAGATATTAAGTTAGATCCCCAGAAGATCGAGGCGATCTAGAGTTGACCTCGTCCTACCACAACGATCGATATTAGGAGCTTCTAAGGGGTTAGCAGGTTATTATCGCCGGTTTGTGGATGGCTTCTCATCTATTGCAGCACTTTTGACTAGATTGACCTAGAAGGGTGATCCATTCTAATGGTACGATGATTGCGAGGCGAGCTTTCAGAAGATCAAGACCGCATTGAATACATCACTAGAGTTAGTGTTGCCTTTAGATTCAAGGATGTATATTGTGTATTGTGATGCTTCACGCATTGGCCTGGGTTGTGTATTTATGCAAGAGGGGTGAGTTATTGCATATGCTTCACGTCAGGTGAAGCCCCACCAGAATAATTACCTCGTACATGATTTTGAGTTGGCCGCATTATCTTTATGGGGTGTTCTGTGAGGTTGACACCGGTCATCATAGCTTGCAACAATTGTTCAAGCAGAGGGATCTCAATTTGAGGCAGTGCATATGGCTTGATTTACTAAAGAACTATGATATTACCACCTTTTATCATCCGAGCAGCGCGAATGTGGTTGCGAATGCCTTGAGCCGAAAGGCTGAGAGTATGGGTAGTTTGGCATTTATTTTAGTAGAGGAGATGCCATTGGCTTTGGACATTCAGTCCCTGGCTAACAGACTTGCGAGGTTGGATATTTTCGAGCCCAGTCAAGTTTTTGCATACGTCGTCGCTCAGTCTTCATTATTCGGGAGGATCAAGGTTCATCAGTACGACGATCCGCACTTACTGGTTCTTAGGGAGACAGTACTTCAAGGTGGTTCCAAGGAGGTTACTATCGGTGAGGATGGTGTTCTGTGACTCTAGGGTCGTCTATGTGTTCCTAATATTGATGGATTGAGGGAGAAGATTCTAGAGGAGGCACACAGTTCTCAGTATTCTATTCATCCAGGTGCTATGAAGATGTATTACGACCTGAGGCAGCATTATTGATGGTGGTGGATGAAGAAGGACATAGTTGAGTATGTAGCGAGGTGCCTAAATTACCAGCATGTTAAGTATGAGCACCACTCAAGGTTATACTTGAGTGGAAATGGGAGCGCATCACTCTGGACTTCATAGTTGGGTTTCCCTGGACTTTGAGGATGTTTGACGCAGTTTGGGTCATTGTAGTCAGGTTGACCAAGTCGGCACACATTATTCCGGTTGTGACTATGTATTCTTTTGAGAGATTGGCCCATATTTACATTCAAGAGATTGTTCGGTTGAATGGTGTACCTGTTTCCATCATTTTAGATAGATGCCATCAGTTCACTTCGTACTTCTAGAGAGCAGTTCAGAGCGAGTTGGGTACCCGGGTAGAGCTCAGCACAACCTTTCATCCACAGACCGACGGACAGTCAGAGCAGACGGTTCAGATCATGGAGGATATGCTCAGAGCATGCATGATTGACATTGGAGGACAATGGGATCGATTTTTGCCTTTGGCCGACTTTGCTTATAACAATAGTTATCAATCCAGCATTGAGATGGCTCCATTTGAGGCTTTGTATGGCCGACGATGTCGTTCGCCCATTGAATGGTTTGAGCCCAGTGAGGATAGGTTATATAGCACTGATTTATTGAAGGATGCCTTGGAAAAGGTGAAGTTGATTCAGGAGTGACCTGAGGTAGCATTATTGATGGTGGCGGATGAAGAAGGACATAGTTGAGCATGTAGCGAGGTACCTAAATTGCCAACAAAGTTAAGTATGAGTACCAGAGGCCAGATGTGTTACTTCAGTAGATGGTTATACTTGAGTGGAAATTACTATGGACTTCGTATTTGGCTTTCCACGAACTTTGAGGATGTTTGACGTATTTTGGGTCATTATCGACAGGTTGATCAAGTCTGCACACATTATTCTGGTTGTGACTACGTATTCTTTAGAGAGATTAGCCCAGATTTACATTCAGGAGATTATTCGGTGGTGAGGCTAGGTTATATGGCACTGATTTATTGAATGATGCCTTGGAGAAGGTGAAGTTGGTTCAGGAGCAACCTGAGGTAGCATTATTGATGGTGGCGGATGAAGAAGGACATAGTTGAGCATGTAACGAGGTACCTAAATTTCTAACAAGTTAAGTATGAGCACCAGAGGCCAGGTGTCCTACTTCAGCAGATGGTTATACCAGGGAGCGCATCACTATGGACTTCGTATTTGGCTTCCCACGGACTTTGAGGATGTTTGACGCAGTTTGGGTCATTGTCGACAGGTTGACCAAGTCGGCACATATTATTCTGGTTGTGACTACATATTCTTTAGAGAGATTGGCCTAGATTTACATTCAGGAGATTGTTCGGTGGTGAGGCTAGGTTATATGGCACTGAGTTATTGAAGGATGCCTTGGAGAAGGTGAAGTTGGTTCAGGAGCGACGTGAGGTAGCATTATTGATGGTGGAGGATGAAGAAGGACATAGTTTAGCATGTACCAAGGTACCTAAATTGCCAACAAGTTAAGTATGAGCACCAGAGGCCAGGTGTCCTACTTCAGTAGATGGTTATACCAGGGAGCATATCACTATGGATTTCGTATTTAGATTTCCACGGACTTTGAGGATGTTTGACACAGTTTGGGTCATTTTCGACAGGTTGACCAAGTCGGCACACATTATTCTGGTTGTGACTACGTATTCTTTAGAGAGATTGGCCCAGATTTACATTCAGCAGATTGTTCGATTGCATGGTGTACCTGTTTCCATTATTTCAGATTGAGGCCATCAGTTCACTTCGCACTTCTGGAGAGCAGTTCAAAGAGAGTTGTTTACCTGGGTAGAGATCAACACAGCCTTTCATCCGTAGACCGACGGACAGTCAGAGCGTACGATTCAGATTTTGGAGGATATACTTAGAGCATGCGTGATTAACTTTGGAGGGCAGTGGGATTGATTCTTGCCTTTGGCTGAGTTTTCTTATAACAACAGTTATCAATCTAGCATGGAGATGGCTCCATTTAAGGCTTTTTATGGCCGATTATGTCATTCACCCATCGGATGGTTTGAGTCCGGTGAGGCTGGGTTATATGGCACTGATTTATTGAAGGATGCCTTGAAGAAGATGAAGTTGATTCAGGAGCGACTTCACACAGCACAGTCCAGACAGAAGAGTTACGCGGATCAGAAGGCGCGTGATTTATCATTCATGGTGGGAGAGAAATTTCTCTTGAAAGTATCGCCGATGAAAGTAATCATGATGTTCGGAAAGAAGCGCAAGTTAAGCCCAAGGTTTATAGGTCCATTTGAGGTGTTGAGGCGAGTTGGGGAGGCTGCATATGAGCTTGCTTTGCCTCCCAGTCTATCGGGAGTTCATCCGATTTTCCATGTGTTTATGCTCCGAAAGTATCATGCCGACAGGTCACATGTGTTAGACTATAACACGGTTCAGCTAGATGAGAGCCTGTGTTATGAGGAAGAGCCAGTTGCCATTGTTGATTCCCATGGGAGGCAACTTGGTAGACTGAGGAGGACATGCAGAGTAGATATCCACACCTATTCATCACTTCAGGTATGATTCTAGACCCGTTCGAGGATGAACGTTTGTTTAAGAGGTGGAGAATGTAGCGACCCGACAAGTTATTTTGCTTTCTAGAATCCCGTTACCCTAATTAAGACTCCCCATATGTGCTTTTACTATTTTATGACTTGCAGGGATGGTTAGTTCGGGTTTAGAAGGGTTCGGGTTGAAATCGGAACACTTATTTCCTCATTAGAGGCTTATAATGGTTAAGTTTGACTTGAGTCAATATTTTAAGTAAACGACCTCGGAACCGGTATTTGACGGTCCCAATAGATTTGTATGATGATTTTGGACTTGGGCGTTTGTTCTTATCGGGTTTCAAATGACCCAGGAGCGTTTCAATACTTAATATTGAAAGTTGGCGCATTGAAGGTTTTTAAGTTCTTTAAGTTTGGTTTGAAGTGGTTTTGGTGTTATTGAGGTTATTTTGGGATTCCGAGCCTGGGAATAGTTCCATATGGTGAATTATGACTTTTACGCCAAATTTGGTTTCATTCAGAGTAGTTTAAGTATGATTCGGCACGTTCGGAGTAAGTTGAAAAAACTTGAAGTTCATAAGTTGATTCGGTTTGGTTTTAGGGTGCGATTCTTAGTTTTGATGTTGTTTAAAGCATTCATAGGGTTAGAGAGAGTCCGCTTTATGTTTACAAACTTGTTGGTATGTTTGATCCAGGCCCCGGGGCCCCCGTGTAGGATTCAGAGGGTCGACGAAGCTTGATTGCTCTTTGGAGAAGAGCTGAAGAGGCTGGCATCTGGTGCGTTCGCACCTGCGGTGGGAATGGCCGCAGGAGCGGCACCATAGTTGTGGCATATTTTTCGCAGAAGCGAAATGGAGGGGAGTCAGCGAGTTTCGCAGAAGCAAAATATTTTTTGCAGAAGCAAACTCGTTCTGCGATGGAGGGTCCGTAGATGCGGAGAGAGGCAGTTTGGCCATGGTCGCAGGTGCACAAGGCGAGCCGAAGAAGCGGGCTTGCATATGCGAGACTTGGTCGCAGGTGTGAACTGCCATGGGTCGTGCGTGTTCCGTAGATGCAGACAATCGGCCGCAGAAGCGGCCCCGCATAAGCGACGATTCCTCCGCTGGTGCGAAAAATGCTGGGGCAGTAAGGGTGCATTTATATTGGACTTAGGTTCTTTTTCTCTCATTTGTCACTTGGGGTGGTCGATTGTGGAGCTCTTGGAGAGGGATGTTTCACCTATCATCGGGAGGTAAGTAATTAATACTTAATTTGATTTTAATACGAGAATTTTGGGTAGATTCTTAACATGTAAATTGTAAAAATTATGGGTTTAGTTGAAAAACCTAGGTTTTGATAAAAATGGGATTAGACCACGAAAATGATTATTGAATTGAGTAGAAATTATATATTTGGGTTCGTGAGGTTATGGGTAACGTTTATTTTTGAAAATTTTCGGAATCCGGGCAGGTGGGTCTGGGGTGAAATTTAAGGAATCTTCCAATTCGGGTTGGGTAATCACTATAATAGCTAAGTTATGAACTTTTGAGTATATATTGATTAATTTATGCAATATTTGTCAAGTTTCGGATTGTTCGGCACCAACTCGAGAATTTAGAGCGAATTTGTGGACCGAAAGTGAGCTTGAGAACCAGGTAAGTCTCTTGCCTAACCTTGTAAGAGGAAATTTACCCGATAGGTATTTTAAATTACTATTTTCTTCTAATTGTGGGTGCTACATATGCACGAAGTGACGAAAGTCCGTGCGTAGCTACAAATCATGTTTATGTTCGGGTAGTTTTAGGACCCTAACATGAAATACTTGTATTGTTTGCATTCTACTTGTTAATTTAAGCTCTTGAATTATATTGAAACTTGATAAAGGATTCAAAAAGACCGAACTTCACTTACTTTGAGTTTTGGCGGATTACTTGACCGTTGATAGAAATTGTGCCTCATTGTGTATTAGTCTTATGATAGCCTTTAAACCGGATGTTCGTACAATATTCTCTCTTATTGTGGAGAGGGCCGAATGCCTCGGCAGTATAATAAATGCATCTATGGTTCATGCCGGTCGATCCTCAGAAGTGCACACATTATTCTGGATCGGGCCGTACGACCTCAACATAAATCCTGCGTAATGCTCGGAGTCCGATTACACTTGATATTACTCCCATGACTTGATAACTTATAGTTTACTTGATGTCTTGTAATTGTTGAAGCTAGTATGTGCTAATTGGATATTTTAAATTGACTTCTAGTTAAAGAATCACTTATTTACTGTTTGTTATTGTGGTATTATTATTTATGTATTCCATGCCTATTTAATTTCCGTCCTTTATTTATTGGCCCATAGTAAGTGTCGATGTCGACCCCTCGTCACCACTTCTTCGAGGTTAGACTAGAAACTTACTGTGTACATGTTATATATATACTCACGCTACACTTCTACACTAATTGTAGGATATGATGCAGGTGCATCTGGTAGTCATTCAGGTGCACACCCCCGTTACCCCGAGGCATAGTGGTGAGATACTCTCTGTGTCCGTTCTGCAGCACCCGCGGTCTCTCTTTTGTATTTACTTTCTGTCTATATTATTCCAGACAATAGCATAAGTGGTTTGTATATTGTACTAGGTTCTTATACACTTGTGACACCAGCTTTTGAGAGTATTATAGTAGACATTTTATGGTTTTGAGTATTAATTTCACTGTATTTACTCTCTTATTAGTTTATGATTTACCTTACTATAATTTTCCACTACTCATTTACTTAATAAATAAAATCAACTACTTTAAATTATTAAAAAGAACAAATACATGACTAGTTCACCGTTGGCTTGCCTAGCGGCGAGGTTGGGTACCATCACGGCCTATAGGGAAAATTGAGTCGTGACAATGACAAACTTGCTACAACAGTAGAACAACAAAAATAAAAAAAGTGCAATGGAGACATCCATGTAGCTTGGCAAAAAGTACGCAAACGCCTTCGGGGAAATCTGGTTGCATCGCAACAAATGATGATAAGACGAATTAAATGTAATGATGCATGGCACTACTGACTTGCATTTTACAGTTTGTATAAATATGTATAACTCTATATAACAATGTATAACGTGTTTTGATGTTTTTTATTAAAAAAAACAATTGCGGGTGAGGCCTTCTACAGGGCAGCTATAGACCGTGATTGAAGGGGTAAGGCGAAACATAGTGTGGCTTGAAGAGGGAACATGAGGCTGCGGCATAATTCAAATGGATGAACTTTCATGTTCATATGCTTGAGCGATTTTTAAGAACAAACAACTGAAATCTGACCAATATTGCTCTTTTTACTACAAGAATGATAACATCCTTAAACTTATGAATTTTCAGTGAATCCTATGCCAGACGAGAGTTCATGGGTAATCCCAACAAAGGTGCTGAAAAATGTGGTCCTACCACCAAAAGGGAGAAGAAATATAGGAAGGCCAAGAAAGAAAAGACTCAAACCATCTTCAGAGAAAGAATGTAAGAGGGTGTTTTTATGTTCGGTGTATGGAAAAAGTGGTCACAATAGAAAAATATGTAGGAATCAACCAAAATAAATAGTTGAATACTAACACTTCCTATTACGTATGTTGCCATGTTGAGTAGTTAAGTTTTACAAATAATTGAATTGCACTTGTCAATAAAAGAATTACACTTTAGACTATGTGTTGCAATATGTTGAATATGGTTCATCATAATGTTTTGCATCTCCAATAATAGTGTATGACTATTTTAATGGTGCTAAATATATTGATACATTGCACAAATTCAAAATAAGTGTAACAGCCTGAGTAGTTATTTTGAGCATTTGAATTCCGTTCGATAGTTTGAGGTGATGAGTAGCTTCATATGGTGTATTATTACTTGCGTGTATCGTCGTTTTTGGGTTTTGGGTGGTTCGTGATTAATTTAGAAGGACGATTTTCAACTTGGAAGCTTTAAGTTGGAAGAGTTGACAAAGTTAGACTTTTGAGTATTTGACCTCGGATCAGAGTTTTGATAGTCCCTTTAGGCTCGTATGGTAATATTGGACTTGGTCTTATGCGCAAATTTGTATTTGGATTTTTCTAGAAGGTTTTAACTGAATCTAGCGAAAGTTGGCAATTGGAAGGTTTGAAAAGTTCATAGGTTTGACTGGGAGTTGACTTCGATATTATCGAGTTTGGATTGTTGTTCTGGGTTTTGGAATAGGTTCGTTATATCATTTGGAACTTGTGTGAAAAATTTGAAGTGATTCTGAGTTGATTAGATGTGTTCCCAGTGAGTTTGGAATTTGGAAATTTCAAATAGTTCATTAAGCTTGAATTGAGATGAGGTTCATCATTTTGATGTTGTTATGTGTGATTTGAAGCCTCGATTAGCTCCGTGTTATATTTTAAGATTGATTGGTATGTTTGGACGGGGTCCCGGGGACCTTGGGTATGTTTTGCATTCATTTTGGGCTATGTTGCTTTGCTGAAGAACTGCAAGTTCTAGTGTTCCCGCATCTGCGGAAGGTTAGCAGCAAATGCGGGATCTTAGTCGCAGAAGCGAAGAAGTCTGGAGGTTGGTATGTCCACATATGCGGAATGTTGTTCGCATATGCGTGATCAAAGAAGCGATGGATTGGGCGCAGCAATAAGAAGCAGGCTGTGGGCTAAGCACAGAAGCGGAATGTGCCTCACACCTGCGATGTCGTAGAAGTGGAATATATTCTGCAGGTGCGAGAGGTCGGGGCTTCAGTATTATCCTCAAAAGTGGAGTTTTTGTCGCAGAAGCGACGCTAGAAGAGGCTGTTAGACCACACATGCGGAAGTGCTGGGCAGAACCTTTATATTTCGAGGGTTGAGTTATTTTATCACATTTTGAGTTTGAGAGCTCGGATTTGGGTGATGTTGGAGGAGATTTTCACCACATGGATTTGGGTAAGTATTTTTTACTTAGATTTACTTATTTTACATGATTTCATCTATGATTTTGATATTTAATTAATGAATAAAAGAGAAATTGGGGGGGGGTGGAGGGTTTGTCTAAACTTTTCTAATGTGAATAATTGTGTTTTGAACATCGAATTAGAGTTAGAATTGGATAAAATTAGTATGATTGAACTCGTATTCGAATGAGTGATCGAAATTCGTACGTTTTGTCGAGTTCTGGGGTGCGGGCCCGTATTGACTTTTGGGTTGACTTTGAGTATTTGATTAAAGATTCGACCTTTATCGTTTGTGTTGGATTCCTTTGGTATTATTTAATGTATTTGAGTTACTTTTAACTAGTTTCGAGCTGTTTGGATGTCGATTCATGCAGGATGGCACTTCTAGAGTATTGGTTTGACTTGCTTGAGATTAATATTTTATCTAAACTTGGTTGAAGCACTAGTTTCCTGAGTTATTATGATAACTACGTGCTCTAGGCGGCGCAATTGTGTGGGGGTTGAGTCCATGTGCGCGCACCGGGGTTTTTATTAATGCTCGGCGTAGTACTTAGGCTATAGTATACCTTGAGTTGGTTGCTAAGCTTCATGCTGTGATGTTTCTCTAATTTGTACGCCTGTTGTGAGCTATTTGTGCCATGTTTGAGGTTAATCTCCTGACTGAACCTGATAATTACTATTTTCGTGATGTTATCTAATTTGAGCTATGATATCGCACTTTGCACATGCATACACTTTAGCATATCATTTATACTAGTCCAAAAGTATGAAATTTGATATTCATTGATCATGTACATGTATTCTTGTGTATTTTATTTCTTTGTGATATGGTTTGGGCTAGTAGCTTGTGACCACGCCGGGCGGATTGTGATATTGTGCATGTGACCACATCGGGCGGATTATGATATTGTGCATGTGATCACGCCAGACGGATTGTGATATTGTGCATGTGACCACGTCGGGCGGATTGTGATAATGTGTCTGTAACCACGTCGAGTGCTATTGTGCTGTGACCATGCCAGGTAAATTATGATATTGAGCATGTGACTATACCGAAAAGATTCATGATATTGAGACTGTAACCACGCCTGACAGATTCGTGATATTGAGCCCTTGACCACGCCAAGTGAATTATATTATTAAGCATGTGATCACGTTGGGCATATTATGATGGCACGTGAGTTGTCCGTGCTGCGTGTGGATATCGATCCATCCCCCTAGGGTCACCCTCTTATGTATCTTCTTGATGGTATACACGCAGATTGTGAGAAACCGACGGGTTTCTGATTTATGTGGCCTTTGAGAGAGCTGGTTATTGGTTTGGTTCGGTTACTGAAATTCTGGTGTTGGCCTTAGAGCCGTAATGTGATTTCTATTGGATCGGGTTGCACACTGCAATTGATTGTTTGACATGGTTATTGCATTTCATCTTGGCTTGCAATTTCCTTGATTGTACCTGCTTTATTTGCATATCTTATTTATATGCTAGAATGTTGACTGAGCAGAGTACATTAAGTTATTGTGTGCACCAAGGTGACTTTATCGGTGATTTATGACTTGATCATATTATTGTTATGTACATGCTGGAGTTATGAATTGTACATGTGATTAGCGGGCATCATTTATAATTCTTGCTTCTATTACCTCGTCGAGGTTAATTGTGATACTTGCTAAGTACATGGGATCGATTGTACTCATACTACACTTCTGCACCTTGCGTGCAGATCTTGGAGCTGAGATGTTGTGGATGACGGGAGCTGACATTGAAGATGTACCTGCCTTCTGGATATAGCTACCACTTGTTCTTGATAGTTTTATATTCGAATTCTGTTTATGTATATTTCAAATAGACGTTGTATTTATTTTCATACCAAATTTGTAAATATGAGTATTAGTAGCTCATGACTTCTACTACCATTCCTTGGGTTATTGTATAGAAATTCAGTTATTTCACTTGTTGTTCTCATACTATTTTCATTAAAGTTGGGTTGATTATTATTTGGTTGGATTATGTGCCATTACGACTAGGTGAATTTTGGGCCGTGACAACAGAACTATAAACAATTAGTGTTATTAATTGTATATAGATGTATAAATGAGAATATAACTTTGTATATTATTGTATACAGATATAAATCCCGCAACACCGACAAAACTGCAACAACGTTCACAAAATAAAAAGAAAAAGAACGTGTTTGATCCCTTACAAAAATGACATAGACTGTGCGCCGAATAAACATATAAAAATAAATTTATTACGGGTGAAAGATACACTCAACACACAATAACATTCTACAATCACAAAGTTTTTCAATAGCAAAAATACATACTTTATTAAAGAAAAAAGCAACTAAAATATTTATTAAATTGTAATTCATTCACAGTCACAAGTGTAATGATAACCACAAACTACACAAAAATAAAGTAGTCTACAATATCCTTATAAAAGATTATCACAAGTAGCAAAATATTACTTAGACAAAGCTAGTCAACTAACTCCTGATACATAGCAAAACTACATTAAAATGAAAACTGAACAACTTTCTCGGTCGTCCCCCCTTCCTCTTTCTGAAAAGTCTTCCAGTGATTTCATCCCCACTAATCACACTGAACTGTTATTTTTTCCTACCATAATCCCACAACAGGGATCCCCAACAGGTACGAAGTGTCAAATATCAAAATTATCTTTTCAAATTTTTTAACCCAGGATGAAATACTTAGCAAAGCTAGCAACAAAAGTATCACAATCACCGTAATAAAATAGTAAAACAATTGATAATAACCTACCATTTAATTTGTTGTGGCAGGTTATTAACCAAATTAATATGCAAAGTATCAGCCTGAAATTTATCGCCATATGCACTATTGTTCCAATCAATGCTATTCTTCTCGACATAAAAATTAGAATTCTTTAGGAGCTAAGGTATCAAAATTACATAAGGTAATGCAACATCCAAAACATGTCTATCATTAATAGTTCAACGGTTAGAATCATAGATGTGGATGTACCTACCTATGAACGTAAACAAACCCAAAACCCAGTGATCTAATTTAGCTCTTCCATACTTGACATAAATCGGGAATAACACATGGTCAACAGTGTGCCACACTATATTTACATCACAATAACAACCACTAATATACTCCTCTTTTTCATGCTCTTCGGGAATCATAGAAGGATCTCGCTTCCTATTAAAATCTTTATAGAGTGAATTGATCTTGTTCCAGTTGTAGTAAACCTTACAACAACATTAGTCCCATATTTTCCCTTCTTCCTCAAATAGTAAAAGATGACATCCAAGTGCTGAGACCAAAAAAATAAAATAAATATAACAATCATTACTAAATGATTCAAAGTACTACAAAAAACTCAATATATGATGAACAATTTTTAATATACGAATTTATATAATAATATACAAAGTAATACATATTTATACAAGGTTATACAACTTATACAATCTTATACGATGATTATATAAAAATCGTGCATTTGATTATACAAAGTTATATGTACACTCTGGAGGGTCTCAAATAGTAAAGATATGCAACAGAAAAGAATATTCGGACAAAATGTTTTTATACAATGTAAATTAAAAGTCGATCACAATATGCAAGCAAGTGGAACCAATCCTTCGTGGTCACATGACACGAGCCAAAAATAAAAGCTTCTGCAAGGTCATTTATTTCATCGATATAAATATTTCTAGTACTTCAAATCACGAAAAATAAAAAGTAATCAGAACTACTTTTCTTGTCAAGTGAAAATCAGAACATGAAAGCTTAAAGAAAGTGAAGTAACATTTGCCTCGTATCCATCCCATAATCAACAAACGCGCAAAACTCTTTGGACAAAGACAACAATGGATCAAAATCATCAATATTGATCGTGAAAGGACGCTTGATATAAAAAATGAGCTTGTGTGCCGACCTGATTCCCCAAATAAAAAAATAGCAAATAAGGAGATTTAACATATTTTCTGATATTTTCTGTCGAACCAACTATTCAGGAGTGATGTAATCCTCTTCTACTTGTATGACGGGTGGTCTACGAGGCATAATTTGTAACATCCTTAGCGAGCTAAATCTTCATCGGTAATGTCCTCCAAAAATATATCGCCCTTGACATCACCTGCTGTCCCTTAGACAGAGAAAAAATAATAATAAAAAACTTTCATAATGAAGAAAGGAAAAGAAAAATGCAGAATAAATACCAGGATCACCACCATTAGTAACTCCCTTATTTTCCTGACACCTAAATTTGTTTGGTCAACTAGCATATTTTCTCGATGCACTTGCTTGACAAAGTCAGGAAAATCATCATATTGATAGCCATCATGTGTCGCCGATACTAGATGTATTATTATCAGACACACACGTACGAATCTAATAAAAAATAATAGAAAATAAATATTAAGAGATGACAAAACTGTTGAGTGTTGTAATTGTATCAATAAAACAATACCTTAGAATAAGGAACCTCATCCTTCGTTTGCTTAGTTTCCTTAATATTCAGAAAATCGAACACTTTTTCAAAGAAAACAAAACTACATAATTGTTGAATGTTGTAACTGTTAGTCCCGCCAATATTGCTGTATTTGTAAATAATAATTTTACAAAATATAAATTATCGTAATGAAACAATAAAACGTATTCGAGCCCACTGAATTCACAGTGTTTCCTTAAGGAATTTAATCCCCTCCTAGTACCCAAGGTTATGGATTATTTCCTCCCAGAATAGAATGAATCACACACTGGTGTAGCGGTACTTCAAACCCCAGTGTTTCAGCGAACANGTTCGGTAGCAAATCACACTTACAGTTGCTTTGTTTGAAGTTTTAAAACAATGCAGAACAAAGGAGCAGAAACGCAGAAAATTGAATGAAAATGCTAAGAGGAGGGAATGCAATGTATAGCCAACGTTTTCAGTTTCTTTGTGTTGTGTATT
>AWOL01S0034530.1:28376-42482 GCA_000715115.1 Nicotiana otophora | reverse complement strand
TTTTCTAACATAGGGTCTCCACCCCATAGTAGATTTTATTTTTAGACATATCGTCTACACTCCGTAGTCTCNTAGTGTCTCCACTCCTTAGTTGAAGTTATTTTAGACATAGGTTCTGCACTCTTTAGTCTCTCTTCCAACAAAGGGTCTCCACTCCCAAGTTGAAGTTATTTTAGATATAGGGTTTCCACTCCCTAGTCTCTTTTCTAACATAGGGTCTCCACCCCATAGTAGATTTTATTTTTAGACATATCGTCTACACTCCGTAGTCTCTTTTCCAATATAGGGTCTCCACTCCCTTGTTGAAGGTATTTTAGAAGTAGGGTCTCCACTCCCTAGTCTCTTTACCAACATAGGATCTCCACTCCATAGTTAAAGTTATTTTAGACATAGGGTCACCACTCCCTAGTCTCGTTTCTAACATAGTGTATCCACTACCCAGTTGAAGTTATTTTAGATACAGTGTCTCCACTCCCTAGTTATTTTAGTTTAGACATTGGGTCTCCACTCCCTAATCTCTATTCTAACATAGGGTCTCCACTCCCTAGTGGAAGTTATTTTAGACATAGGGTCTCCACTCCCTAGTCTCTTTTCTAACACAGGGTCTTCACTCCCTAGTTGAAGTCATTTTAGACATAGAGTCTCTACTCCCTAGTCTCTTTCCAACATAGGGTCTCCACTCCCTAGTCTCTTTTCCAAAATAGGGTCTTCACTCCCTAGTTGAAGTTATTTTAGACATAGAGTCTCTACTCCCTAGTCTCTTTCCAACATTGGGTCTCCAGCCCCTAGTTGATGTTATTTTAGACATAAGTTCTCTATTCCCTAGTATCTTTTCCAACGTAGGGTCTCCACTCTCTAGTTGAAGATAATTTAGACATAGGTTCCCCAATTTCTAGTCTCTTTCCAACATCGGGTCTCCACTCCCTAGTTGATGTTATTTTAGACATAGTTTCTCCGCTCCCTAGTCTCTTTTTCAACATAGGGTCTCTGCTCTCTAGTTGAAGTTATTTTAGACATAGTATCTCCACCATCTAGTTACTTTTAAATATAGGGTCTCCACTCCCTAGTTGAAGTTATTTAGACATAGAGTCTCTACTCCCTAGTCTCTTTCCAACATCGTGTCTCCACTCCCTAGTTAATTTTATTTTATACATAGGGTCTCCACTTCCTAGTCTCTTTTCCAACATAGGGTCTCCACTCTCTAGTTGAGGTTATTTTGACATAGGATCTCCACTCTCTATTTACTTTTCAAACATATGGTCTCTACTCCCTAGTTGAAGTTATTTAAACATAGAGTCTCCACTCCCTAGTCTCTTTTCCAACATAGAGTCTCCACTCCCTAGTGAAATTTAGTTTAGACATAAGATCTCCACTTCCAAATCTCGTTTTCAACATAGGGTCTTCACTCCTTAGTCGATTGTAGTTTAGATATAGGGTCTTCACTCCCTAGTTCATTTTTGTTTAGACATTGGGTCCCCACTCCCTAGTCTCTATTCTAACATCGGGTCTCCACTCCCTAGTTGATTTTTATTTTTAGACATAAGGTATCCACTCCCTGGTCTCTTTTCAGACATAGGGTCTCCACTCCCTAGTTGAAGTTATTTTAGACATAGGATCTCCTCTCCCTAGTCTCTTTTCCAACATAGGCTCTTCACTCTCTAGTTGAAGTTATTTTAGTCGTAAAGTCTCTACTCCCTAATCTCTTTCCAACATAGGGTCTCCATTCCTAATCTCTTTTCCAACATAGGTTATTCATTCCCTAGTTGAAATTATTTTAGACATATAGTCTTTACTCCCTAGTCTCTTTCCAACATCGGGTCTCCACTCCCTAGTTGATGTTATTTTAGTCATAGGTTCTCCACCCTCTAGTCTCTTTTCTAACATAGGGTCTCCACTCCCTAGTTGAAGTTATTTTGACATAGGTNTCCAGTCCCTAGTCTTTTTTCCAACATAGGGTCTTCACCCCCAAGTTGATTTTATTTTTATACATAGGATCTCTACTCCCTATTCTTGTTTCCAACATAGGCTCTCCACTTCCTAGTTGAAGTTATTTAGACAATGGGTCTCCACTCCTTAGTCTCTTTTCCAACATAGGGTCTCTACTCCCTAGTTGATTTTATTTTTAGACATAGGGTCTCAACTCCCTAGTTTCTTTTCCAACATAAGGACTCCACTCCCTAGTTGAAGTTATTTAAAGCATAGGGTCTCCACTCTCTAGTCTCTTTTCCTACATAAGATCTCCACTCTCTAGTTCATTTTATTTTGGACAAAGGGTCTCCACTCCATAGTTAATTTTTATTTGTAGACATAGGATGTCCCTCCCTAGTCTCTTTTCCAACAAAGGGTCTCCATTCCCTAGTCTGCTTTTTCAACAAAGGGTCTCCACTCCCTAGTTGAAGTTATTTTACACATATGGTATCCATTCCCTAGTCTCTTTTCTAACATAGGGTGTCCACTCTCTAGTTGATTTTTATTTAGGCATAGCGTCTCCACTCCCTAGTCTGTTTTCCAACATAGGGTCTCCACTCCCTAGTCTGTTTTCCAACATAGGGTCTCCACTCCCAAGTTGAAGTTATTTTAGACATTTGGTCTACACTCCCTAGTCTATTTTCCAACATAGGGTCTCCACTCTCTGGTTGCTTTTATGTTAGACATAGGGTCTCCACTCTGTAGTCTATTTTCTTACATAAGGTTTCCACTCCCTAGTTGAAGTTATTTTATATATAGGGTTTCCAGTCCCTAGTCTCTTTTCCAACATAGGGTCCCCACTCCCTAGTTGATTTTATTTTAGGCATAGGGTCTCCACTCCCTAGTCTCTTTTCCAACATAGGGTCTCCACTCCCTAGTTGAAGTTATTTTAGACATAGAGTCTCCACTTCCTAGTCTCTTTTCCAACATAGGGTCTCCACTCCCAAGTTGGTATTATTTTAGACAAAGGGTTTCCACTCCCTAGTCTCTATTCCAACATAGGGTCTCTACTCCCTAGTTGAAGTTATTTTAGACATAGGGTCTCCACTCCCTTGTCTCTTTTCCAACATCGGGTCTCCACTCCCTAGTTGATATTATTTAGACATAGGTTCTCCACTCCCTAGTATCGTTTCCAACATAGTGTCTCCACTCCTTAGTTGAAGTTATTTTAAACATAGGTTCTCCACTCTTTAGTCTCTTTTCCAACAAAGGGTCTCCACTCCCAAGTTGAAGTTATTTTAGATATAAGGTTTCCACTCCCTAGTATCATTTCTAACATAGGGTCTCCACCCCCTAGTAGATTTTATTTTTAGACATATGGTCTACACTCCCTAGTCTCTTTTCCAATATAGGGTCTCCATTCCCTTGTTGAAGTTATTTTAGAAGTAGGGTCTCCACTCCCTAGTCTCTTTACCAACATAGGATCTCCACTCCCTAGTTGAAGTTATTTTAGACATAGGGTCACCACTCCCTAGTCTCGTTTCCAGCATAGTGTATCCACTCCCTAGTTGAAGTTATTTTAGACACAGTGTCTCCACTCCCTAGTTGATTTTAGTTTAGACATTGGGTCTCCACTCCCTAGTCTCTATTCTAACATAGGGTGTCCACTCCCTAGTGGAAGTTATTTTAGATATAGGGTCTCCACTCCCTAGTCTCTTTTCTAACATAGGGTCTTCACTCCCTAGTTGAAGTTATTTTAGACATAGAGTCTCTACTCCCTAGTCTCTTTCCAACATAGGGTCTCCACTCCCAAGTCTCTTTTCCAAAATAGGGTCTTCACTCCCTAGTTGAAGTTATTTTAGACATAGAGTCTCTACTCCCTAGTCTCTTTCCAACATAGGGTCTCCACTCCCAAGTCTCTTTTCCAAAATAGGGTCTTCACTCCCTAGTTGAAGTTATTTTAGACATAGAGTCTCTACTCCCTAGTCTCTTTCCAACATAGGGTCTCCACTCCCAAGTCTCTTTTCCAAAATAGGGTCTTCACTCCCTAGTTGAAGTTATTTTAGACATAGAGTCTCTACTCCCTAGTCTCTTTCCAACATTGGGACTCCAGCCCCTAGTTGATGTTATTTTAGAAATAGGTTCTCTATTCCCTTGTATCTTTTCCAACGTACGGTCTCCATTCTCTAGTTGAAGATAATTTAGACATAGGTTCCCCACTTTCTAGTCTCTTTCCAACATCGGGTCTCCACTCCCTAGTTGATGTTATTTTAGACATAGTTTCTCCACTCCCTAGTCTCTTTTTCAACAAAGGGTCTCCGCTCTCTAGTTGAAGTTTTTTTAGACATAGTATCTCCACTATCTAGTTACTTTTAAATATAGGGATCTCCACTCCCTAGTTGAAGTTATTTAGACATAGAGTCTCTACTCCCAAGTCTCTTTCCAACATCGTGTCTCCACTCCCAAGTTGATTTTATTTTATACATAGGGTCTCCACTCCCTAGTCTCTTTTCCAACATAGGGTCTCCACTCTCTAGTTGAGGTTAGTTTGACATAGGATCTCCGCTCTCTTTTTACTTTTCGAACATATGGTCTCTACTCCCTAGTTGAAGTTATTTAAACATAGAGTCTCCACTCCCTAGTCTCTTTTCCAACATAGAGTCTCCACTCCCTAGTGAAATTTAGTTTAGACATAAGATCTCCACTTCCAAATCTCTTTTTCAACATAGGGTCTTCACTCCTTAGTCGATTTTAGTTTAGATATAGGGTCTCCACTCCCTAGTTCATTTTTGTTTAGACATTGGGTCCCCACTCCCTAGTCTTTATTCTAACATCGGGTCTCCACTCCCTAGTTAATTTTTATTTCTAGACATAAGGTCTCCACTCCCTAGTCGCGTTTCCAACATAGGGTCTCCACTCCCTAGTTGAAGTTATTTTAGACATAGGATCTCCTCTCCCTAGTCTCTTTTCCAACATAGGCTCTTCACTCCCTAGTTGAAGTTATTTTAGTCTTAGAGTCTCTACTCCCTAATCTCTTTCCAACATAGGGTCTCCACTCCTAGTCTCTTTTCCAACATAGGTTATTCACTCCCTAGTTTAAATTATTTTAGACATAGATTCTCCACTCTCTATTCTCTTTTCTAAAATAGGGTCTCTACTCCCTAGTTGAAGTTATATTAGACATAGGATCTCCAATCTCTAGTTACTTTTCCAACATAATGTCTCCACTCCCTAGTTGAAGTTATTTAGACATAGGATCTCCACTCTCTAGTTACTTTTCCAACATAATGTCTCCACTCCCTAGTTGAAGTTATTTTAGACATAGGATCTCCACTCTCTAGTTACTTTTCCAACATAGGGTCACCATTCTCTAGTTGATTTTATTTTTAGACATAGGGTCTACACTCCCTAATCTCTTTCCAACATCGAGTCTTAACTCCCTAGTAGATGTTATTTTATACATAGGGTCTCCACTCCCTAGTCTCTTTTCCATCATAGGGTCTCCACTCTCTAGTTGAAGTTATTTTAGACATAGGATCTCTACTCTCTAGTTACTTTTCAAACATATGGTCTCTACAACCTAGTTGAAGTTATTTAAACATAGAGTCTCCACTACCTAGTCTCTTTTCCAACATAGGGTATCCACTCCCTTGTGGAATTTAGTTTAGACATAAGATCTCCACTTCCTAATCTCTTTTTCAACATAGGGTCTTCACTCCCTAGTTGAAGTTATTTAGACATAGAGTCTCTACTCCCTAGTCTCTTTCCATCACCGGGTCTCCACTCTCTAGTTGATGTTATTTTATACATAGGGGCTCCGCTCTCTAGTCTCTTTTCCAACATAGGGTCTCCACTCTCTAGTTGAAGTTATTTTAGACATAGGATCTCCACTCTCTAGTTACTTTTCAAACATATGGTCTCTACTCCCTAGTTGAAGTTGTTTAAACATAGAGTCTTCACTCCCTAGTTTCTTTTCCAACATAGAGTCTCCACTCTCTAGTGGAATTTAGTTTAGACATAAGATCTCCACTTCCTAATCTCTTTTTCAACATAGGGTCTTCACTCCCTAGTCGATTTTAGTTTAGATATAGGGTCCCCACTCCCTAGTTGATTTTTGTTTAAACATTGGGTCTTCACTCCCTAGTCTCTATTCTAACATTGGGTCTCCACTCCCTAGTTGATTTGTATTTTTAGACATAAGGTATCCACTCCCTAGTCGCTTTTCAAACATAGGGTCTCCACTCCCTAGATGAAGTTATTTTAGACATAGGATCTCCTCTCCCTAGTCTCTTTTCCAACATAGGCTCTTCACTCCCTAGTTGAAGTTATTTTAAACATAGAGTCTCCACTCCCGAGTCTCTTTCCAACATCGGGTCTCCACTCCCTAGTGGATGTTATTTTAGACATAGGTTCTCCACCCTCTAGTCTCTTTTCTAACATAGGGTCTCCACTCCCTAGATGAAGTTATTTTAGACATAGGATCTCCTCTCCCTAGTCTCTTTTCCAACATAGGCTCTTCACTCCCTAGTTGAAGTTATTTTAGGCTTAGAGTCTCTACTCCCTAGTCTCTTTCCAACGTAGGGTCTCCACTACCTAGTCTCTTTTCCAACATAGGTTATTCACTCCCTAGTTGAAATTATGTTAGACATAGAGTCTTTACNGTCTTCACTCCCTAGTTGAAGTTATTTTAAACATAGAGTCTCCACTCCCGAGTCTCTTTCCAACATCGGGTCTCCACTCCCTAGTGGATGTTATTTTAGACATAGGTTCTCCACCCTCTAGTCTCTTTTCTAACATAGGGTCTCCACTCCCTAGTTGAAGTTATGTTAGACATAGGATCTCCACTCTCTAGTTACTTTTCCAACATAGGGTCTCCACTCCCTAGTTGAAGTTATTTAGACATAGGGTCTCCACTCCATAGTCGTTTTTCCAATATAGGGTCTCCATTCCCTAGTTGAAGTTATTTTAGATATAGGATCTCCAATCTCTAGTTACTTTTCCAACCTAGGGTCACCACTCTCTAGTTGCTTTTATTTTTAGACATAGGGTCTACACTCCCTAGTCTCTTTTCCAATATAGGATCGCCACTCCCTAGTTGAAGTTATTTTAGTCATAGAGTCTCTACTCCCTAGTCTCTTTCCAACATAGGGTCTCCACTCCCTAGTCTTGTTTCCAACATAGGGCTTTCACTCCCTAGTTGAATTATTTTAGACATAGAGTGTTTACTCCCTAGTCTCTTTCCAACATCGAGTCTCCACACCAAATCAAACACTAGCCAGTTTTTTCTTCACTCCCTAGTCTCTTTTCCAACATAGGATCTCCACTCTCTAGTTGAAGTTATTTTAGACATAGGATCTCCACTCTCTAGTTACTTTTCCAACATAGTGTCTCCACTCCCTAGTTGAAGTTATTTGGACATAGGGTATCCACTCCCTAGTCTCTTTTCCAATATAGGGTCTCCACTCCCTAGTTGAAGTTAATTTAGGCATAGGATCTCCACTCTCTAGTTACTTTTCCAACATAGGGTCACCACTCTCTAGTTGATTTTATTTTTAGACATAGGGTCTCCACTCACTAGTCTATTTTAAAACATAGGGTCTCCACTCCCTAGTGGATGTCATTTTAAACATAGTGTCTCCACTCCCTAGTCACTTTTCCAACATAGGGTCTTCATTCCCTAGTTGAAGTTATTTTAGACATAGAGTCTCTACTCCCTAGTCTCTTTCCAACATACGATCTCCTCTCCTTAGTCCCTTTTCCAACATAGGGTCTTCACTCCCTAGTTGAAGTTATTTTAAACATAGAGTCTCCACTCCCGAGTCTCTTTCCAACCTTGGGTCTCCACTCCCTAGTTGATGTTATTTTAGACATAGATTCTCCATTCACTAGTATCCTTTCCAACATAGGGTCTCCACTCCCTAGTTGAAGATATTTTAGACAGAGGTTCCCCACTATGTTGTCTCTTTTTTCAACATAGGGTCTCCACTCCCTAGTTAAAGTTATTTTAGATAGAGGGTTTCCACTCCCTAGTCTCTTTTCCAATATAGGGTCTCCACTCCCTAGTTGAAGTTATTTTAAACATAGGGTCTCCGCTCTCTAGTCTCTTTTCCAACATAGGGTATCCACTCCCTATTTGAAGTTATTTTAGATATAGGTTTTCAACTCCCTAGTCTCTTTTCCAACATAGGGTCTCCACCCCCTAGTGGGAGTTATTTTTGACATAGGGTCTCCACTCCCTAGTCTCTTTTACAACATAGGGTCTTCGCTCCCTAGTTGAAGTTATTTTAGACATAGAGTCTCTACACCCTAGTCTCTTTCCAACATCGGGTCTCCACTCCCGAGTTGATGTTATTTTAGACATAGCTTCTCCACTACCTAGTATATTTTCCAACATAGGGTCTCCTCTCCCTAGTTGAAGTTATTTTAGACATAGGTTCTCCACTCCCTAGTCTCTTTTCCGACAAAGGGTCTCCACTCCCTAGTTGATTTTTGTTTAGACATTGGGTCTCTACTCCCTAGTCTCTATTCTAACATAGGCTCTATACTCCCTAGTTGATTTTTATTTTTAGACATAGGGTCTTCACTCCCTAGTTTCATTTCCAACATAGGGTCTCCACTCCCTAGTTGAAGTTATTTTTGACATAGGGTCTCCACTTCCTAGACTCTTTTCCAACATAGGGTCTCCACTCTCTAATTGATATTTTTTTAGACATAGGGTCTCCACTCTCTAGTTTCTATTTTCACATAGGGTCTTTATTCCCTAGTTGAGTTTTATTTTTAGACATAGGGTCTGCACTCCCTAGTCTATTTTCCAACATAGGGTCTCCACTCCCTAGTTGAAGTTATTTTAGACATAGGGTCTCCACTCCCTAGTCTCTTTTCTAACAAAGGGTCTCCACTCCCTAGTTGAAGTTATTTTAGACCTAGGGTCTCTACTTCTTAGTCTCTTTTCCAACATAGGGTCTCCACTCTCTAGTTGAAGTTATTTTAGACATAGGATCTCCACTCTCTAGGTACTTTTCCAACATAGGGTCTCCACTCGCTAGTTGACATTATTTAGACATAGAGTCTCCACTCCCTAGTCTGTTTTCCAACATAGGGTCTCCACTCCCTAGTATTGTTTCCAACATAGGGTCTCCACTCCCTAGTTGATTTTATTTTAGACATAGGGCCTCCACTCCCTAGTCTCTTTTCCAACATAGGGTATCCACTCCCTAGTTGAAGTTATTTTAGACATAGGGTCTCCACTCCCTAGTCTCTTTTCCAACAAAGGGTCTCCACTTCCTAGTTGAAGTTGTTTTAGACATAGAGTCTCGGTTACCTTGTCTCTTTCCAACATCGGGTCTCCACTCCCTAGTTGAAGTTATTTTAGACATAGAGTCTCTATTCCCTAGTCTCTTTCCAACATCGGGTCTCTACTCCCTAGTTGATGTTATTTTAGACATAGGTACTCTGTTCCCTAGTATCTCTTCCAATATAGGGTTTCCACTCCCTAGTTGAAGATATTTTAGACATAGGTTCCCCACTCTCTAGTCTCATTTTCAACATAGGGTCTCCACTCCCTAGTTGAAGTTATATTAGATATAAGGTTTCCACTCCCTAGTCTCATTTCCAACATAGGGTCTCCACCGCCTTGTAGATTTTACTTTTAGACATAGGGTCTACACCTCCTAGTCTCCTTTCCAATATAGGGTCTCCACTCCCTTGTTGACGTAACTTTAGACGTAGGGTCTCCACTCCCTAGTTGAAGTTATTTTAGACATAGGGTCTTCACTCTCTAGTCTCCTTTCCAACATAGGGTATCCACTCCCTAGTTGAAGTTATTTTAGATATTGGGTTTCCACTCCCTAGTCTCTTTTATAACATAGGGTCTTCACCCCCTAGTGGAAGTTATTTTAGAAATAGGGTCTCCACTCCGTAGTCTCTTTTCCAACATAAGGTCTTCACTCGCTAGTTGAAATTATTTTAGACATAGAGCCTCTACTCTCTAGTCTCTTTCCAATATAGGGTCTCCACTCCCTAGTCTCTTTTCCAACATAGAGTCTTCACTCCCTAGATTAAGTTATTTTAGACATAGAGTCTCTACACCCTAGTCTCTTTCCAACATCGGGTCTCCACTCCCGAGTTGATGTTATTTTAGACATAGCTTCTCCACTCCCTAGTATATTTTCCAACATAGGGTCTCCTCTCCCTAGTTGAAGTTATTTTAGACATAGGTTCTCCACTGCCTAGTCTCTTTTCCGACAAAGGGTCTCCACTCCCTAGTTGAAGTTATTTTAGATATGTTGTTTCCACTCCCTAGTCTATTTTCCAACATAGGGTCTCCAACCCCTACTTGAAGTTATTTTTGACTTAGGGTCTCCACTCCCTAGTCTCTCTTTCAACATAGGGTCTCCACTCTCTAGTTGAAGTTATTTTAGACATAGGGTCTCCACTCCCTAGTCTCTTTTCCAAGAAAGGGTCTCCACTCCCTAGTTGAAATTATTTTAGACATAGGCTCTCCACTCCCTAGTCGCTTTTCCAACATAGGGTCACTACTCTCTAGTTGATGTTATTTTAGACATAGGATCTCCACTCTCTAGTTACGTTTCCAACATAGGGTCTCCACTCCCTAGTTGACGTTATTTAGACATAGAGTCTCCACTCTCTAGTCTCTTTTCCAACATAGGGTCTCCACTCCCTAGTATTTTTTCCAACATAGGGACTCCACTCCCTAGTTGAAGTTATTTTAGGCATAGGGTCTCCACTCCCTAGTCTCTTTTCCAACATAGGGTCTCCACTCCCTAGTTGATGTTATTTTAGACATAGGGTCTCCACTCCCTAGTCTCTTTTCCAACATAGGGTCTCCACTCCCTAGTTGATGTTATTTTAGACATAGGGTCTCCACTCCCTAGTCTCTTTTCCAACATAGGGTCTCCACTCCCTAGTTGATGTTTTTTTAGACATAGGGTCTCCACTCCCTAGTCTCTTTTCCAACGTAGGGTCACCACTCCCTAGTCGATTTTAGTTTAGATACAGGGTCTCCACTCCCTAGTTAGTTTTAGTTTAAACATTAGGTCTCCACTCCCTAGTCTCTATTCTAACATAGGGTCTTCACTCCCTAGTTGATTTTTATTTTTAGACATAAGGTTTCCACTCCCTAGTCTCTTTTCCAACATAGGGTCTCCACTCCCTAGTCTCTTTTCCAACATAGGGTCTCCACTCCCTAGTTGATGTTTTTTTAGACATAGGGTCTCCACTCCCTAGTCTCTTTTCCAACGTAGGGTCACCACTCCCTAGTCGATTTTAGTTTAGATACAGGGTCTCCACTCCCTAGTTAGTTTTAGTTTAAACATTAGGTCTCCACTCCCTAGTCTCTATTCTAACATAGGGTCTTCACTCCCTAGTTGATTTTTATTTTTAGACATAAGGTTTCCACTCCCTAGTCTCTTTTCCAACATAGGGTCTCCACTCCCTAGTTGAAGTTTTTTTAGACATAGGATCTCCTCTCCGTAGTCTCTTTTCCAGCATAGGGTCTTCACTTGCTAGTTGAAGTTATTTTGGACATCGAGCCTCTACTCCCTAGTCTCTTTCCAACATAGGGTCTCTACTCCCTAGTTTCTTTTCCAACATAGGGTCTTTACTCCCTCTTTGAAGTTATTTTAGACATAGAGTCTCTACTCCCTAGTCTCTTTCCAACATAGGGTCTCTACTCCCTAGTTTCTTTTCCAACATAGGGTCTTTACTCCCTCTTTGAAGTTATTTTAGACATAGAGTCTCTACTCCCTAGTCTCTTTCCAACATAGGGTCTCTACTCCCTAGTTTCTTTTCCAACATAGGGTCTTTACTCCCTCTTTGAAGTTATTTTAGACATAGAGTCTCTACTCCCTAGTCTCTTTCCAACATAGGGTCTCTACTCCCTAGTTTCTTTTCCAACATAGGGTCTTTACTCCCTCTTTGAAGTTATTTTAGACATAGAGTCTCTACTCCCTAGTCTCTTTCCAACATAGGGTCTCTACTCCCTAGTTTCTTTTCCAACATAGGGTCTTTACTCCCTCTTTGAAGTTATTTTAGACATAGAGTCTCTACTCCCTAGTCTCTTTCCAACATCGGGTCTCCACTTCCTAGTTGATATTATTTTAGACATAGGTTCTCCATTCCCTAGTATCTTTTCTAACATAGGGTCTCCACTCCCTAGTTGAAGATATTTTAGACATAGGTACCCCACTCTCTAGTCGCTTTTTCAACATAGGGTTTCCACTCCCTAGTTGAAGTTATTTTAGATATATGGTTTCCACTACCTAGTCTCTTTTACAACATAGGGTCTCCACCCCCTTGTTGAAGTTATTTTAGACATAGGGTCTCCACTCCCTAGTCTCTTTTCCATCATTGGGTCTCCACTCTCTAGTTGAAGTTATTTTAGACATAGGGTCTCCACTCCCTAGTCTCGTTTCCAACAAAGGGTCTCCACTCCCTAGTTGAAGTTATTTTAGACATAGGCTCTCCACTCCCTAGTCGCTTTTCCAACATAAGGTCTCCACTCTCTAGTTGAAGTTATTTTATACATAGGATCTCCACTCTCTAGTTACGTTTCCAACATAGGGTCTCCACTCCCTAGTTGACGTTATTTATACATAGAGTCTCCACTCCCTAGTCTCTTTTCCAACATAGGGTCTCCACTCCCTAGTCGTTTTTCTAACATAGGGACTCCACTCCCTAGTTGAAGTTATTTTAGGCATAGGGTCTCCACTCCCTAGTCTCTTTTCTAACATAGGGTCTCCACTCCATAGTTGATATTTGTTTAGACATAGGGTCTCCACTCCTTAGACTCTTTTCCAACTTAGGGTCACCACTCCCTAGTCGATTTTAGTTTAGTTACAGGGTCTCCACTCCCTAGTTGATTTTAGTTTAGACATTGGGTCTCCACTCCCTAGTTGATTTTAGTTTAGACATTGGGTCTCCACTCCTTAGTCTCTATTCTAACATAGGGTCTTCACTCCCTAGTTGAGTTTTATTTTTAGACATAAGGTTTCCACTCCCTAGTCTCTTTTCAGACATAGGGTCTCCACCCCCTAGTTGAAGTTATTTTAGACATAGGATCTCCTCGCCGTAGTCTCTTTTCCAACATAGGGTCTTCACTTGCTAGTTAAAGTAATTTTGGACATAGAGCCTCTACTCCCTAGTCTCTTTCCAACATAGGGTCTCCACTCCCTAGTCTCTTTTCCAACATAGGGTTTTTACTCCCTCTTTGAAGTTATTTTAGACATAGAGTCTCTACTCCCTAGTCTCTTTCCAACATCGGGTCTCCACTCCCTAGTTGATATTATTTTAGACATAGGTTCTCCATTCCCTAGTATCTTTTCAAACATAGGGTCTCTAGTTGCTTTTACAACATAGGGTTTCCACTCCCTAGTTGAAGTTATTTTAGATACATGGTTTCCACTCCCTAGTCTCCTTTCCAACATAGGGTCTCCACCCCCTTGTTGAAGTTATTTTAAACATAGGGTCTCCACTCCCTAGTTGAAGTTATTTTAGACATAGGATCTCCACTCCCGAGTTGATGTTTTTTTAGACATAGGGTCTCCACTCCTTAGACTCTTTTCCAACATAGTGTCTCCACTTCCTATTCGATTTTAGTTTAGATACAGGGTCTCCACTCCCTAGTTGGTTTTAGTTTAGACATTGGGTCTCCACTCCCTAGTGTCTATTCTGACATAGAGTTTTCACTCCCTAGTTGATTTTTATTTTTAGACATAGGGTCTCCATTCCCTAGTCTATTTTCCAACATAGGGTCTCCACTCCCTAGTTGAAGTTATTTTAAATATAGGGTCTCCACTCCCTAGTCTCTTTTCCAACAAAAGGTCTCCACTCCCTAGATGAAGTTATTTTAGACCTAGGGTATCCACTCCCTAGTCTCTTTTCCAACATCGGGTCTACACTCTCTAGTTGAAGTTATTGTAGACATAGGATCTCCACTCTCTAGTTACTTTTCCAACATAGGGTCTCCACTCCCTAGTTGACGTTATTTAGACATAGAGTCTCCACTCCCTAGTCTTTTTTCTAACATAGGGTCTCTACTCCCCAGTCATTTTTCCGACATAGGCTCTTCACTCCCTAGTTGAAGTTATTTTAGACATAGAGTCTCTACTCCCTAGTCTCTTTCCAACATCGGGTCTCCAATCACTAGTTAATTTTATTTTAGACATAGGGCCTCCACTC